>ONZH01005422.1:0-31766 GCA_900303285.1 Rhinella marina | reverse complement strand
GTATGGGTTCTGGTTATATATTACAGGTATGGGTTCTGGTTATATGTACTGGTTATATGTATGGGTTCTGGTTATATGGTACAGGTATGGGTTCTGGTTATGTATGGTTATGGGTTCTGGTTATATGTACAGGTATGGGTTTCTGGTTATTATGTAACAGGTATGGGCTCTGGTTATATGTACAGGTATGGGTTCTGGTTATATGTACAGGTATGGTTTCTGGTTATATGTATAGATATGGGCTCTGGTTATATGTATAGGTATGGGCTTCTGGTTATATGTATAGGTATGGGTTCTAGTTATATGTACAGGTATGGGTTCTGTTATATGTATCGGTATGGGTTCTGGTTATATGTACAGGTATGGTTCTGTTATATGTACAGGTATGGGTTCTGGTTATATGTACAGGTATGGGTTCTGGGTTATATGTACAGGTAATGGGTTCTGGTTATATGTACAGTATAGGTTGGGTTCTGGTTATATGTATAGGTATGTATGGTTCTGGTTATATGATATAGGTATGGGTTCCTGTTATATGTATAGGTATGGGGCTCTATGTTATATGTATAGGTATGGGTTCTGGTTCTGGTTATATGTACAGGTTATGGGGCTCTGGTGTATATGATGTATATGGCGGATATGTATAGTATGGGTTCTGGTTATATGTATATGTATAGGTATGGGCTCTGGTATATGTTATAGGTATGGGCTCTGGTTATATGTATAGGTATGGGTTCTGTTATATGTATATATGGGGTATGTATGTATGGGCTCTGGTTATATGTATAGGTATGGGTTCTGGTTATATGTACAGGTATGGGCTCTGGTTATATGTATAGGTATGGGCTCTGGTTATATGTATAGGTATGGGTTCCTGTTATATGTATAGGTATGGGCTCTGGTTATATGTATAGGTATGGGTTCCGGTTTGGTCACAGCTTGCAGCCTTAATGCAGTTTTTCAAAAATTAAATCACATTAGCAGAATACCCTTTTAATAACTACTGGACTAACGTAAAGGCTGACTCATACAGTGGCTTGCCAATGGGCTAGCATGACTCTACAGGCTTCTCCAGTAGCGACTATCAGTGGTTCCATCTAGAATCTGCAACTTATGTATAAAAATATGAAGATCCATGTCCTATCGCTGAAAGACCTAAAAGTCTGTTGACTCTGAGCGTCCTGGTTTTTAAAATGGCTGGACTAATAATAAGCGTTTGACACGGTCCCTCATAGACGACTGACGGGTAAATTAAGGTCGGTTGGATTAGAAAATCTACTTTGTAACTGGATTGAGAACTGGCTGAAGGAGCGTACTCAGCGAGTGGTGGTGAATGATTCCTACTCTGAATGGTCCCCAGTTATAAGTGGTGACCCCAAGGTTCAGTGCTGGGTCCACTTTTATGTAATTTATTTATTAATGATATAGAGGGAGGAATTAACAGCACTGTTTCAATGTTTGCAGATGACACTAAGCTTTGTAGTAGAGTCCAGTCTATGGAAGATGTGCAGAAGTTACAAGCTGACTTGGACACACTGAGTGTTTGGGCATCCTCTTGGCAGATGAGGTTCAATGTGGATAAATGTAAAGTTATGCATCTGGGTACTAACAACTTGCATGCCTCCTATGTCCTAGGGGGAGTAACACTGGGAGAGTCACTTGTAGAGAAGGATCTGGGTGTCCTTGTAGACCATAGACTGCAGAATAGCATGCAATGTCAATCGGCTGCTTCTAAGGCCAGCAGGATATTGTCATGTATTAAAAGAGGCATGGACTCGTGGGACAGGGATGTCATATTACCACTGTATAAAGCATTAGTACGGCCTCATCTGGAATATGCTGTTCAGTTCTGGGCTCCGGTTTATAGGAAGGATGTCCTGGAGCTGGAAAGGGTGCAGAGACGGGCAACTAAACTGATAAGGGGCATAGAGCATCTTAGCTATGAAGAAAGATTGAAGGAGTTAAACTTGTTTAGTCTTGAGAAGAGACGTATAAGGGGGGACATGATCAACCTGTATAAGTATGTAAATGGCCCATACAAAAAATATGGTGAAAAACTGTTCCAGGTAAAATCCCCTCAAAAGACAAGGGGGCACTGCCTCCGCCTGGAGAAGCAAAGGTTCAGACTCCAGGGGCGACAAGCCTTCTTTACTATAAGAACTGTGAATCTGTGGAACAGTCTACCGCAGGAGCTGGTCACAGCAAAGACAGCTGAGGGCTTCAAAACAGGCTTGGATAAATTCTTAGAGAAAAAGAAGGTCACCACATATTAAGAAATGTAGAGTCATGTCTTAAGGTTACCAGTCCCCCTCCCCTTCATCACTCCTACCCCCTCCCTTGGTTGAACTTGATGGACATGTGTCTTTTTTCAACCGTATTAACTATGTAACTATGTAACTATGTAACTATGTAATATGAAAACGTACTCATTCAGAGGCTTGCCCCTCCAGTTGTGACTATTAGTGGTTTCTATCTAGAATCTGTAACCTATTTATCAGAATTTGAAGTGTTTAATGACCACCTTGATCACCAATGATGTTATAAAGAGCATAGATCCTGGGGCTTCAATATAACGGAAGATCTCCATAGATGTTGGATGGCCCCTTGGACATCTTTATTTCTTAAGCTATAAATGACAGGGTTCAACATTGGGGTGACTGATGTATAAAACACTGACAAGAGTTTATCCGATAGGTGCCCCGAGTGTTCAGGCTTCATATACATGATGATGGCTGAGCCATAGAAGAGAATGACTATGATAAGGTGGGACATGCACGTGGAGAAAGCCTTGTATCTTCTAGCCTGGATCTTCAGGATTGCCAAGATGATGTGAGTGTAAGAGTAAAGGATACACGAAAGAGGAATAAGGAGCAATATGGAACTCCCTGCCAGCTTGACCACATTCAATATGGAGAGGTCAATGCAGGAAAGCTTCATCAGTGATGGAGCTTCACAGAAAAAATGGTCAATTGTGGTGAATTCACAATATCTTAGCTGTAACAGAAAGTATATGTCCACAGAAGATATGATGCCTCCAGTCAACCATGAAGCCCCTATCATTCTAACACAGGTCACTGTCTTCATAATCACACTGTAACGCAAGGGGTTGCTGATAGCAACATATCGATCATAAGCCATGAAGGCCAATAGAACACACTCCGTCTCCCCAAGGAGAAGAAAGCCGTGCACCTGAATCAAGCAACCGGCATATGAAATACTCTTCTTCTCCCTCAAAAAATTGCTGAGCATGTTGGGAACGGTAATGAAAGTGAAACAGATGTCCAGAAAGGATAGATTAGCCAGAAAGATATACATAGAATTGTGTAGACGATGATCATGTCTTACAACCACTATGAGCAGAAGGTTCCCGGCCACTGTGGACATATACAGGATCAAGAAGACCTGGAAGAGCAGAACTTGTACAGCGGGGTCTGTGGAAAATCCAAGAAGAATGAATTCGGTCACTTGGCTGTAATTTCCTCTTTCCATGATGAGTAAAGTCTATTTATCTTGGATCATGTTGGATCAGAGAGGAATCTGCAAGGATCACACATAATAATGTCAAAGTCAAAAAATGAGACACAGAAACCTCTAGAAAGGGTGAGACTGTAAAGAGATTGTTCATTACAGGTCTAGTCTTGGTTGCGTTGGGTAAAAAATCTTCACCCAATCATCATAACTTGGCCATGCACTAGAGATTTAGATCATTTTATGCCCTTCATGACATGAATAAACTTGACAGATGCTAACTTAAGGTAGAAAGGTTATCCACCATATTGGATTTTTATGGTAGTTGGGGGCTGTAGTTGAAAAGTCGTTCATGCCAAATGACAGATCCGCAAAGAGAAGCCCAAACCAGTTCACAGATCTTGGCAGAGATTGTGTGGTGATTTGTCATTTTAACTTATGGCATTGTCATCCAAGGAGACGACTTTCACCGACCAACCATGGAAAACATGCCAGAAAATGGTCATCTGAAACCCCTATGTACGGCAAGCTTAAGACTTCAAAGGGGTTTTTAAAGCTCCTCAGCATAGGTCACTAATATTTGATCGCTAAGGGTCTGACACCCCGCGCCCCACCAATCAGCTGTTCCTTGAAGCCTCTGGAGCTGGTACTATCTCTGTGAATGGAACACGAAGCAGGCAGCTCCGTTCAAAGTGTAGTGGTCATGCAGCACATTCACTTCAAAGACAGCATGAATACAACTGAAGAAGGAGTCCAGAAGTGAACGTAATAAAGTCCTTTTTACTAAGTGCAACATAAAACCTGAAAATACATAGAGTAGCATCAATTTTTCCCTGGCACCAGCTGAGAAGGTATGGTGGCAGGTGAGATGGCTGCAGTTCTGTACTTAGATGTTGCTGGTCTTTATCTGTAATTCCTCACCTCACAACAGTGTCTGTAGAAGCGATGTCACAGGTCATTCTGCTATCTTGGATCCCAAAACTTCACTTAAGTCATTTCTCCAGTTCTTGAGAGTGAGTGCTTTAGGAACTGCTTTTTCACTCTATGACAGAAGAGGGGTAATTTGGATTCTGCACTTCCTCACAGGGCAAATGATATTCTTAGGAGTGCGTGCTCTATGAGCTGCTTCCTTACTCTCTAGCAGGAGAGGGATTATTTAGGTCCTGCACTTCCTGACAGGGGAAACGGTACAGTTCTGGGGAGTGGTGTTCTATGAGCTGTTTCCTCACTCTATGGCAGGAGAGGGATTATTTAGGTCCTGCACTTCCTCACAGGGGAAACAATACAGTTCTTGGGAGTTGGTGCTCTATGAGCTGCTTCCTCAATCTATGGCAGGAGAGGGATTATTTAGGTCCGGCACTCCCTCATGGGGAAACAATACGGTTCTTGGGAGTTGGTGCTCTAGGAGCTGCTTCCTCACTCCCTTACTACAGTATCTGGACAGGACCTCTCTGCCTCCTTGACTTCAAGCTGACTGGAAAGCTAGCGCTGATGGCGCTTAAAACATTGTTTTTATCAAGTTATGGGGGATAAAATTACCTGATCAAACGCATGATTAATAACACACTGGGGTCTACTATAAGGTAATACTGCCTGTTTTATGTCTGTTTTTGAGGTGACAGGTTCCCTTAAATCTAGTACAGCACTGATACTTATAATACTGCAACGGCTTCTAATACTATCACTACTATTAGTAATAAATACTGCAGAATACTATAAAAACTTCTTCTACTACTAGTAGTACCACTGATGATCCTAACCTTACTACTACTACTACTATGACAACTTCTGGTTATAATACTATTAGTACAGATGAGCAAATTTCTTCAAATCTGTTTCGGGTCAGATTCTTGTGATTTGTTAGAAGATTCTATTTGGCTATAAATAATTTCGACTTAAATTGTAAGTTCTCCAATTGGCCTGAAAATTGGTGTATGACACCGTGAGGTCTCCTAGGACTCATATTTCTTTCTCTCTCTTGTCTTTCTTTCTTTTTTAGTTGCTGGGTGTCTGTTGTTTTACACAGCAGAAACTCGAAGCTAATGTCTGTGATTGACGATAATGCCGATTACTAACATTTAACCCCTCAGATGCCGTGGTCAATTGTGATCAAAAAGTCATTCACACTTTAAATGGTATCAATGCAAAGTATTAAAACACAAGAGAAGTATAAATGTGATATCGCCATAATCGTACTGACCAGGAGAACGAGAGGAACAAGACAGTTTTACCGCAAATAGAATTCCTTATAAACAAAACCCATAAAATTGTGGCAGAATTGCCTTTTTTTTCTATTCTGGCCCATTGGGAATTTTTTTTCCAGCTTCCCACTACATCCTATGCAATAATAAATGGTGCCATTAGAAAGTACAACTTGTCCCGCAAAAAAACAAGCCCTTGTAAGGCTATGTGAACGGGGCTTGTTATGGCTCCAGGAAGGCATGGAGTGAGAAACATAAACAGAAAATCCTCCCATCAGGAAAAGGAATCTGCTGAGGCGCTCGCACATACTCAGTTCCATTCTCCAACTGCCAAATCTAATATTCGAGATTGAGACAGTTACAGGGAGAGAGCTGCAGGACCCCCTGAACCCCCAATAGGAGTATCCTTAGGGTGGTAGAACCTGGGATCTTATCATTCCTTATCCCATTCACCATAATAAAGATCTATTCAGGTGAATAGGATACTGACGCGCTACCTGCTGACTGAGCTGTGCCTTGTGCACAGCTCGGCAGGCAGATTACTATGACAGCCCTGGGAAGCTTTAGCAGGCCCTAGGCTGTTATGGAAACGGATCAGAGCCCTGTGGTTTCACTACAGGGGTCTTCGATCAGAAGGCAAAGAAAGACGCATCCCTCTGCCTTGACTCACAGATGGTGTAATCGTTTTTGAACACAGCATTTTAAGGAATTAAATGGCGGGGTTTGGCATGATCGCCGTGGCCAGGTGCCTGCTATATTGAAGAGCCTGCACCCGCTGCGTATGGAGCTTATTAACTTATTAACTGTAGAAGGTTGCCAACAGGTTTTTAGAAAAAAGGAGCAATTACGCTACCTCTGAGGCAAAAACATACGCTGCCGGTGACCCTGGAAAACACTCTTATTGTGCAATTGCAATTTCTATCAAGTACTTCAATCTACCTAATTATATCTTACCATTCCCTAACCCTGTCCCTGTAAGAACCTAAATTGGCTGTGAATGAAGCATCCTTATCACATCAGTGGTCGAGCTCAGAATGGAGTCTCTGCTTGAGGGCCTAATAGACATGTTCACAGTGCATGGAGAAAAAGTAAGTGAACCCCAGTTCTCACTGCTTCTCTAGATCTACAGGTATTTCAGTTAGGGAGAGTTCATATCTCTGTTTTATTTTCCATTCCTCTGATAGGTCAGAAGAGCAGAAAAAGAAAAAAAGACAGAATCTTGTAAAAAAAACAACAACAAAAAATAAAAACAAATCCCGTGTATCAGTTAAGCACATGATCCATTTTTTTTACTGGGTCCTGTAAAAAACAGATCTTGTTGCACCTTTGAGCCATTTTCGTGTGAAATCTGTTTTTTTTAGACAGGGGAAAAAACTTACGTGCCATCTAAAATAATGGATCTCTGACGGAAATGGCTTAAACCGATGCCAAATGGGCAACAGGATCCTGGTTGTTTTTTTATTCTGTTCTTTAGATAAATCAGAAGAATGGAAAATCAAACTAAGATGTAAACTCGCCCGTAAGAAAACCTTAGAAAAAAAGGCACACAAAGCCTGGTTACTGACAAGTCTGTTCTTCTCAAGAAAGATTGTCTAGTGTGACCCATGTCATGAAGACCTGTTATAGAGACGGAGGAAACTGGAAAAGGCCAAAGCCCCGGGTGTCCATCGATCCACAGTTAAAAGCATTATCTACAAATCGAGAAAATTCAGGACTACTGCTAATCTTCCTGGGAGAGGATCACTCAAGAACTCCTACTTCTCCTATCACTATTAGTACTACCCCTCCTCCTACTACTATTACTACTACTGCTGGTAGAATAAATAACAATGACCAGAATAAATAACAGCAGGAAGACACTGATACCGAAAGGAGGCTGATACCACTGGCACCAGACCTGATGCCTCGGTGATGGCAGCTCCTCTAATGATGGGTGTTAGATTACCTTCTGCATAATCCTGGAGCCTGGAGAAAAGCTCCAGAGAACGTGGACACCTCCCTTTATATACGTTCGGTGCAGACTGTCATGTTCTCTACTATTAACCCTTACTCTTCCCCATCTCCTGCCAAGAAAACAAAGTCACTGTAATTATTAGAACAAGTTTCAGATCCCAGTAATTAATCTCCGGGGAGATGGCACATAATTCACCAGGTTTTCACATTTGGGATTTAACTTTTTGTGTGACCGACTATATCAGAGGATCTCACTTTATATGTAATTCTAATATATAAAGCTGAGTGTATGTATGTGTGTGTATGTCCGCTAAAGGAATCCGCACCATCGCAGCTACAATCACGAAATTTGGCACACAGGTACATCAGGTGTCCGGGAAGGTTTTAGAACGGGTCTCGGCTAGAGATGAGGGAATCTATTTGCCGCTTCGTAGATTCGATACGAATCTTGGAATTTTTTTACACTGAAGTGAATCCGAATATTTCCAGATTCGCTTCGGAAGATTCTTCCAAAATCTTTGTAGGCTAACGCTACGTACGCATCATATAATTTGTACGCTAATGCTACGCATCTGATAATTTGTACGCTAATGCTTACATATTCAGTTAAGTAGCGTACTTTTAATGTATATTCGTTCTTTGTGCGGGCCTAGACAATAATACGCTAAAAATTCGTACGCACTTTGTACACTCAGGCGTACGTATTTGCGGGAATGTTCGCAGAACACAAATACTTTTTTACACAACTTGAACCGAATCGAATCTTATGCGAGACGAATCTTTTTAAATTATCGATGAATATTCGCCGAAGAAAATCTTAGAAGATTCACTCATCTCTAGTCTTGGCTCTCCAGGACATACCGTTCCTGAGATATTCCCAAAAAATGCATTAGCCAATAGAAGCCTTGTCACATGACCCTTATCAGCCAATAGAAGATTGCAGGCCATTAATCTCCACACTCACACACCAGGTTTCCATAACAAGCCAGCCAGTTTCCTTCACTGCTGTACATGCAGCTTTAAAGGGGCAGAGCGCTGTGGATGACACTGTTAAAGGGGTATTCCAGTTACCATAAATATAACTTATGTTTTAGACTAATTCATCATCAATCATTACCTCATATAATGTAAATTTCACATATTATTCGTTCAGTAGTAATAAAATGTTTTCTTTCACTGCTACCCACTGTGTTTCCTCATAAATTACCATGGCATCGACCTGTAGTTCAGGTCACCCTCAAAAGAAGGACTTAAAATCCCGCCCCCAGGTCTCAATAAACCACGCCCCTGACCCGATCAGGCCACGCCCCCTCCCATTCAACAACCAACGGGGATTGAAAAATGAAGGTAAAAATCAACTTCTATCAGCTGCAGGGGTGGGAGGGAAGGTGACTTTCTCCCTGCAGCTCATGATCAGACTGCATCAGACATTCAGGCCCTGTGTTGGACGGAGGACAGGCAGTCTGAAAGCCAGACTTTCCAGCCTAAAACCGGACATCTGGCCACTCTAGGGGCAGGCTCCTGTTAGGGTGGCCAGAGGTCCAGTTTTAGGCCAGACAATCTGGTTTTCTGGCTCCCTGTCCTCCATCTGGTGCAGTGCCAGGATGGACGCAGGGATGCCCACCCTTTCAGTAGCTCACACTCAGACAGCAGCGTTGTGCTGTGTGACCGTGAGCTGCAGCAACTGACTGAATCTTCTCTCACCCCCAGTCAGTCACTAGAGCCCACAGACATGGCTCCCTGTGGTTGACTGAGGAGGAGAGAAGCACCGGGCGGTCCCTGGCTCACCTTCAGTTCAGAAACTTCTTCTTTTCCTCCGTGTCTTCATGGAGCCGAGGGCGTGGTTTCATGTTTAGGGGTGTGGCTTCACAAGGACCGGGGACGTGACTTCACATTTGGGGGCATGGTAAGTGATGTCCAGCTTTCTGGGGTGAAACCAGTGGCCATCTTAGCTGCTGTCAAGGGCACAGTTAAAGGGGAGGGTGCTGTGGATGTTACTGTTAAGGGGGTAGGCTGCTGTAGAGGTCACTCTCGATATCTTTTAATGACACACACAAGCATTAAATGAAATAGACGAAATATACCCGGGCGAAGCCGGGTCCTTCTGCTAGTTATAGTGTCATCTTAAATTTTTGCTTTATTCACATGTGTGCAGTTTTTATAACATTAATTCTATAATATTCTTAGTAGATGTGACTTCAGTTATAATTGTAAATTCAAGACATCACCCATACGTTCCCTCTTATCCCACTGTTCATGGGTCCAGTAAGCTGAGATAGGGGGTGCTTTTTACAGGGCTACTCACATTGTCCGGCCCTAAGAACATGGCCATATGATCCACGTATGGAGATGTAACGGTATATGAAAAAGTAAGCGAACCCTTTGAATGGCACAATTATAGACAGGCCGAACTGGATGGACAGACGTCTTTTTTCGGCCTCATAAACTATGTTACTATGTTACTATAGACATACACATTGCATAGTTGCCAACTGTCTCGAATTTGCTGGGACTGTCCCTGGTTTTCATTGACATTCCCTGCAAATACATGCTGTCCTGGGCCGAAAAATGGGTGGGGCTAGCATAAACCCCAACCATAAATCGGTGTTTCTGGGTGGTGGGTGTTGGAGTTCCCAGGGGCAGGGATTATATTCCCCCGATTTCACCAACTGAAACATTGGTAAGTATGACATTGTAAGTAGAGAAATAACATGTAAGGTGGTGTGGAAGTACACCCATCTTGATAGTGTCACCCCTATCAGGAATTTGAGTGGTGCGGCCGCTCCATATAATCAGGAGTAGGAGGCGCTGGTCCTGCTCACTATAATGAATATGGACTGTAGTGGTGACCTCTGGCCTGTAGATGGTGATGTTACACAACAATTGTACTGCTCCATGGAGAAAGCAGAGCAAGGGAATGTGCAAGCCCTTCTCTGATGTCAGGCAGAGGAATGAGCCTGTATATAAGGACTAGAGGGGTGTTTTGGCACAAGCCTGCATGGTGTGCACTCACCTCTTTACTGGGAGTGGAATGAAATATATCGTTGCAGACCATGTCTCTGGTTAGGGATGAGCGGCAGCAGAAGGTGGCCGCATAAGAGAGGTGGCCCAGGGTATGGCTGAGGATCCTGCAGATGAAATACAGTAGCTGTATTCATGACTGGCTACAGAGACCCAGAGAGTGATCGAGAGCAAGGTGAGAAGATCTAGGCCCAGAGAAAGAGAGAGGGAAATTATAGGGTTTAGTTTGCTGGACCAAAGAGAAACCAATGACCTGGTCCATACTTCAGTTACTAGAGAAACTTGACCTGGAAGGAGTGAGTGGAATAAGGCGACTCCCCACCAGGGCCCGTGAGACAAAGTGTGATGGCTGAAAGTGGTGCAAGAGTGGTGACCAAGAGGTGGACACTCTATCTCCCCTTTTACAGGGAAGTCCCACTTGGAACTAGGTCCAAGACTAGTTTTGTGTTCCAGAAAAAAACATTTTTTGTGCCTCCTCCTGACTCTTTGTCAGGCCATTTGAAAAGAATCCATAAGGCTGCACTCTACCACTGCCTTCCTACGGTGGGTGTCTCCCCTTGAAACACACATACAGTTATGCTGTTCATGTCTTTTATTGAGCAGATTGAGTAAACACCCAAAGTGCAGGGAGAAAAAGTAATAGCCTGAAAGATTCCTTTAGGGGTAATCATCTCCACCAAATATTTTCCTGTAACTGGAAATGTAATTTACTCAACAGAGAGGAGGAATTTTGGAGCATTCCTCCCTGCAAATGTGTTTCAGTTCATCAGCCATTTTCAGGTCATGTCACAGCAGTTTCAAAAGACTAAGATCAGGACTATCCAGGTCATTCCGCATCATCTCCAAAGGATTAAGGTCAGGACTCTCCAGATGACTTCAAAGCTTCTGCAGTGACTGGAGGGTAGACCCCTTCTTCCCTTGGGGCACACCCAAGTGTTGTGGCTCCTGCCTGGGGGTAGTTTAGGTGCCCTTGATGTTAGGTGTTGGTCTTGGTGCAAGGCAGGGAGGGAGGTGCAATAGCAGGCTAATAGGAGTCAGAAACCAAGCCAGTTATAAAAATTAGTCTCTCTTTACTAAAGTGCGGAATAGTAGTAGTAGTAGTACATATAGTAATAACAAAGCACAATTCCAAGGCTCATAACCAATAACTTATGAACAACGGCAACGATGGTGATTGTAGTACTTCTTTGTGTCTCTTTCTAAAGTATATCTGCGGAACTTACAGTCATGGCCAAAAGTTTTGAGAATGATACAAATATTAATTTTTACAAAGTCTACTGCTTCAGTTTTTATAATGGCAATTTGCATATACTCCAGAATGTTATAAAGAGTGATCAGCTTAACAGCAATTACTTGCAAAGTCAATATTTGCCTAGAAAATGAACTTTATCCCCCAAAACACATTTCAACATCATTGCAGCCCTGCCTTAAAAGGACCAGCTAACATCGTTTCAGTGATTGCTCCATTAACACAGGTGTGGGTGTTGATGAGGACAGGGCTGGAGATCAATCTGTCATGATTAAGTAAGAATGACACCACTGGACACTTTAAAAGGAGGCTGATGCTTGGCATCATTGTTTCTCTTCTGTTAACCATGGTTATCTCTAAAGAAACATGTGCAGTCATCATTGCACTGCACAAAAATGGCCTAACAGGGAAGAGTATCGCAGCTAGAAAGATTGCACCTCAGTCAACAATCTATCGCATCATCAAGAACTTTAAGGAGAGAGGTTCCATTGTTGCCAAAAAGGCTCCAGGGCGCCCAAGAAAGACCAGTAAGCGCCAGGACCGTCTCTTAAAAGTGTTTCAGCTGCGGGATCGGGCTACCAGCAGTGCAGAGCTTGCTCAGGAATGGCAGCAGGCAGGTGTGAGTGCGTCTGCACGCACTGTGAGGCGGAGACTCTTGGAGCAAGGCCTGGTCTCAAGGAGGGCAGCAAAGAAGCCACTTCTCTCCAGAAAAAAACATCAGGGACAGACTGATATTCTGCAAAAGGTACAGGGAGTGGACTGCTGAGGACTGGGGTAAAGTCATTTTCTCTGATGAATCCCCTTTTTGATTGTTTGGGACACCTGGAAAACAGCTTATTCGGAGAAGACGAGGTGAGCGCTACCACCAGTCTTGTCTCATACCAACTGTAAAGCATCCTGAAACCATTCATGTGTGGGGTTGCTTCTCAGCCAAGGGAATCGGCTCTCTCACAGTCTTGCCTAAAAACACAGCCATGAATAAAGAATGGTACCAGAATGTCCTCCGAGAGCAACTTCTCCCAACCGTCCAAGAGCAGTTTGGCGATCAACAATGCATTTTCCAGCATGATGGAGCACCTTGCCATAAAGCAAAAGTGATAACTAAATGGCTCAGGGAACAAAACATAGAGATTTTGGGTCCATGGCCTGGAAACTCCCCAGATCTTAATCCCATTGAGAACGTGTGGTCAATCATCAAGAGACGGGTGGACAAACAAAAACCTACAAATTCTGACAAAATGCAAGCATTGATTGTGCAAGAATGGACTGCTATCAGTCAGGATTTGGTCCAGAAGTTGATTGAGAGCATGCCAGGGACCTTCTGACTTCCTTCACTCTGGAGCACTTTTGATGATAAAGTAGCTTCCTTGGCTGCAGAAGTTTTAGAGATGAGAACATTCATCTCTCTGAGCTCGAGCCTTGCTCTGAAGAGCTTGTACATGTAGGTCTTCATTGTAGAACAGCTAGACTTAAACTGACTACCTAATCAGTTGGCAGACCCAGGGTTCATCTCCTGACAATGTAGCAGGATGAGCCAATGTGTTAACCCTTATCTGTCCGCACAATGCTAGTAGGCATACAAATACATCAGAACATTTCACTTAACAATACAACATCATAGCAGTAGAAGCAACCCTGTTCTGGGGTACTACATATGTAGGTATTAACCTTGGTTCTCATTCTCTATCTATGTAGTATGTTTGTTTTTATAAATGTACGGTACCAGTGGACCTCATCATTCTAGCACTATTTTTGCCATCAAATGTGACAAATCGGCGACACATACTAGCTGTACTCTGACCGACTAGCTGCTGGGAGGCATTCTTCGCCCCTTTGTAGTATATTATTTGATGCTGCCGTGGAGGTATTTGTGCTGTTCTGAGATGTTTGTCTAGCACTCCTGGAGAGGCATCTTTGCATTGTGGTATTTGTTTTTGCTAGGAAGGTATTTCATGCCACACTGTGGTATTTGTTTGGCACTGCTATGGAGGTATTTTGTGCTACACTGTGGTATTTTTTTTTTTACTTCTGAGGAGGTATTTTGTGTTGCCCTGTGGTATTTGGCACTGTTGTGGAGGTACTGTGTGCTGCAGTATGGTTTTTGTCACTGCTGAGGAGGAATTTTATGCTGTACTGTGGTGTTTGGTACTGCTGTGGAGTTACTGTATGTGTTGCTGCAAGGGGCTATGATGTGCACTGGCTGGGGTATTTGGTTAGAAATGCTAGGGGTAGTATTGGGGCTGCACAGTAGTATTTTCAGTTATTTGCTGTTGAGATCTCGGCATCATCATGGATTTGCTTAGGAGAGACAAATTTATTTAAAAAAAAATCTTCCCATTCCCCCACCACCCCAAAAATGTATTTAAAGTCATACTATATGTCCCCATTATCTTGCTAATGAAAACTACTACTGGCATGACCTGTAGATCTTTGTTCTTCATGTGCCTCTCAATCAAACTTGGTATATGTACTCTCTAGGATCCAAAATACTGTGGGGTTGTCAAGTGTAGCTGACAGGGCTCTGGAAGGCTCTAGTAAAGTAATATGTTTTTGATGCATCGTGCATTAAAATGTATACTAATGTAACTGCATCCCCTGCATTTCAGTCTGCCTCTGATCTCCCTGCATGTGCTGTGTACAACACAAACTCTCTCTTACCGAGATCAGCCAATCACAGCACAGCTTTCATTTTACCACACTGTAGACCTATGTTTACTAACCTGTGGACCTCCAGCTGTTGCAAAACTTCAACTCCAATCATGCCCTTATCTCTGCAGTCTTTTGGGGCATGATAGGAGTTGTACGACAGTTGGGGAGCCACAGGTTGGTAATGATAGGTCTACAATATTCTCATAAGCATGGTAGTAAAATGAAAGCTGTCATGTGATTGGTTGATATGGGCAAAAATAAAAGCTGTGCTGTGATTGGTTGCTATGGGCAACAAATAGCTTGTCTTTTAGGCAGGGAGATAAGAGGGAGACTGAAATGCAGCGGATCCAACAGACTGTATGCAAAGGGGCTCTCCCAAAACAGATGCAAACATGTTTCCTCTGTGAGAGCAAAAGGATCATTCAAAAATATTTATTTTGCCTGATCCTTATCTCCCCAACATCATCTGTCAGGGGAGAGTCAGGAGCTCTCATGTTAAATGAATGTCTGAACCCAGTGAGAACGGCAAGTTCAGCCAACAATACACTAATGTGTGTGTTTTCTTTACCTCTCTGATTGGACCAAATATAACAATGAGTATTTCTAGGAAAGAAATCGCATTAGAAAATATTTACATACATAGATGTTCACCTGGGCCATGCTGGGTATATATGCTAATGTTTAAAACGCACAGTACGTTGTGAAGAAGACTGGGTAAATGCTCTTTAATGGCCATCTAGACCACCATTGATGTTATAAGGAGCATATGTTGTGAGGCTTCAACAGATTGGCAGATCTCCATACATGTTGGATGGCCCCTTGAACATCTTTATTTCTTAAGCTATAAATGATGGGGTTCAACATTGGGGTAACTGATGTATAAAACACAGCTAAGAGTTTATCCGATAAGTGCCCCGAACGTTCAGGCGTCATATACATGATGATGGCCGAGCCATAGAAGAGAATGACTATGATAAGGTGGGACATGCATGTGGAGAAAGCCTTGTATCTTCTAGACCGGATCTTCAGGATGGCCAGGATGATGTGAGTGTAGGAGTAAAGGATGCAAGTGAGAGGAACCAGGAGAAATAAGGAACCCCCGACCAGCTTAATAACACTGAGTACCAAATGTTCAGTGCAGGAAAGCTCCATCAGTGATGGAGCTTCACAGAAGAAGTGGTCAATAGTGGTAAGTTCACAATATCCTAGCTGAGATATAAAGTATATGTCCACAGAGGATATGATGCCTCCAGTCAACCATGAAGCCCCTATCATTCTAACACAAGTCGTTGTCTTCATAATCACACTGTAACGCAAGGGGTTGCTGATAGCAACAAATCGATCATAAGCCATGAAGGCCAGGAGAACACACTCCGTCTCCCCAAGAAGAAGGAAGCCGTGCACCTGAATCAAGCAACCGGCATATGAAATACTCTTCTTCTCCCTCAAGAAATTGCTGAGCATCTTGGGAATTGTAATGGAAGTGAGGCAGATGTCCAGAAAGGATAGATTAGCCAGAAAGATATACATAGAATTGTGTAGACAATGATCATGTCTTACAACCACTATGAGCAGAAGGTTCCCGGCCACTGTGGTCATATACAGGATCAAGAAGACCTGGAAGAGCAGAACTTGTACAGCGGGGTCTGTGGAAAATCCAAGAAGAATGAATTCGGTCACTTGGCTGTAATTTCCTCTTTCCATGATGAGTAAAGTCTATTTATCTTGGATCATGTTGGATCAGAGAGGAATCTGCAAAGATCACACATACGAATGTCATAGTCATAAAATGAGACAGAAACCATCAAAAACGCTAGAATGGTTAACATTTATAGAATTAGTCTTCGTTGCCAGCTGGGTAAGAATCTCCATCCAACACATCCTAGTAGTGTAGTCATGCAAATGTTATCCATACACTACAAATTAAGACCATTTTTTCCTCTATCCTCTCTTGAGATAGTGGTAACATAAACAAACTTGACAGATCAGATTTTTTGATTACCAACCTTTTGTTTAGCAAAAAGTTGATAATCCATGATTTTTTTTGGGTATTGTAGGTGAAAATTTGTTCATGCCAGATAACAGATCTGCTTTTCGTCAATGGAAGTTCAGATCAGCCACAGATCTTGGCGTAGATTGATCAGTAATTTATCATTTTAACGTATGACATCCATGGCACCGACCTTCACAAGTCAACCATGGATGTGAAGTCCAAAAATGGCCATCTGGAAACCTTAATGTATGGCGAGTAGGGATGAGCGAACCGAATCTGATATCGGGAAAAGTTTTTTTTTTTACAGTAGAAATGAATTTATGAAGTTATTATGCGAAGTAATAACTTTTGCTCATTGGAGCCAATACATTCTAATACTGTACGGAGCCAAGACTTCGGGTGTATGTCTCACCCGAAGTTGAATTGCTCATCCTTAATGGCGAGCTTAAAATGAGAAGTTTTTGCTTCACCATACCTGGACATGGAGCTCCATGCACCAGGAACACGATTCATACATTCTCATTATATATGACATTAACCGTGTATAACCCAACGTGTACATGAGATTTCCTCGGTGCGGAGCACTGAGGAGCCAGACAAAATTGTAGTCAGGGTCAGGTCAAGGTCAGGACAGGCAGAGGGTTGGCTATACAGTAAATAGTCTGAGGTTAAAGCAGGCAACAAGGGGTCAATGAGGAGGTCAGGCACAGGTCAGGTGAGGCAACGGAGGGTCAGAATCCAGGAAACAGGCAAAAGTTGGTGCACAGGCAGACAACAGAGATAGCACACTTTTGCAGGAACTTAGCAAGCTATGAAACCTGTTGCTCAGGCACATTCCCACTACTTCACTATAGAAAATGTAAAATGTTAATGCTGTGCTATAAATGTGAGATTCTTGCCAAATGTATATTGTACAAAACTATTGCATTCCCTGAATTTAATGGAGGCCATTGTGGAACCACAAGAGGTACAGTATAATATAGCGTGGGCGTAGACTGCATGTGAAACTTGCATTCCCTGAATTTAATGGAGTCTGATATGGCACCTGGTAAATGTAGGGAAACCTTAAAGAGTCACTGCTCAAATGGAGAGCCATTTACTAGTCATAGACCACACCCTAGAGTTTTGACTCTCTTAAGGCCTGATAGTCAGAAGCAGTAGGAGCATGCTGGGAGTTGTACTCTTCCAACAGATGGAAAGCTACATATTTTCTTTGAAAGACCAACATCATGTAGGGAGCACTGTCCAGGATAGTTCTGTGAAGATTGGGTTGGTTGGGAAACATGTTAGACATGCCACATAGAGATGTGTAAATCCTGTCATAGGATGCGCACAACAGACTGGGAACGTCTTATCACATCTAGAACCTTAATGGGCAGCTCACCTATGACAATAACCATCGTTTGTACAGATGTGTGGCCGGGGCGACTCTCTGGGAATTCAATGGCAGCCGTATAGACACTCAACACCAGCACATATGGTAACACACACTAGGGTCAAATTCATAGCAACCAAAGTTTGCCTCTCTGTATATTTTTACAGTGTGAGAAAACCCATGAAAACACAGGTAGAACATACAAACTCCATGCAGATGTTGTCCCTGAGACACCATTATTACTATTGCCAATGAGAACACTAGTGCCCTCTCCACTAGGTGTCAAGTAGTTGGTGGATCGAGAGCGTGGATCACCCTGGAATCAGAATAAAATACAGAAAAATTCAAGTGATCAGCAGTTAAAGGAATATCATAGTCAATTAATATCCAACCAAAACTCACATGAAATCATGAAAATAAGGATAAAATATTATAAATATTCTTAATAAAATCAAATGCCTATAAAAATAGTATGACAGTAAACTGACCGCTCAGAATGAACCTTCCACTTCATCCACAAATGAGGGCACTGATACCTCTGGAAAGGTTAGGAGATGGGATGCAATGAGAATGAGACCGGCAGCAAGATGGGACAATCCCAGGAATCATTAACCGTGGCTGAGCCTGAAGACCCCAACACCGGACAGGACATTCTGAAGAACGGCTACTGTATGACTTGGAGATGGAAGAAATAATATAAAATACTTCTGTGATTACTACTGCTAATACTACAATTGCTACTAATAATAACACCACTATGGATACCACCACAACCACTACACATACTATAGTTACTCCTACTGATTACACTAATACTATTATACTGTCAACAATTAACACAAGAGGAATGAGGGCCCTGCTCACAAAAGCTTATGATTTATGAGGAGATGGGCTAAGACACCAAAGGTAAACAGGCTTGTTTTGTACAGTGGTCCGGCCACAATGGGGGAGTAGATATAAAGCTGCATGAGCCATCACCAGCTGATATCTGTAGTGCTTCTGAGTGCATGGGGCGTGGATGTTTGATGATGTATCAGGTTCAGAAGAATGATGTTGAAAGGAGAAGGGATGGGGTAAATGGAGAAGATTTAGATTAGGGGATGTAATAGGCCACCCTAAAAGATGTGCTTTTAGGGAGCGCCTACTACTTTAGATGTTGTGAATCAACCTAATTGCTTAGGATAGGGCATTCCAAAGAACTAGTGGAGCTTGGGAGAAGTCTTGGAAACAGGAATGAGAGGTTCAGATTATGGTTGATGTTAGGTCATTATCTGAACACAGGGCACGAGTAGGATGGTAGACAGAGATCAGGGAAGAAATGTAGGGGGTGCAGCACTGTGAAGAGCTTTGTGGGTGAAAATAAGGACTTTAAATTGAACTAAATGGGCAACCAGTGTAATGACTGGCATAGGCTGGAGGCATTGGAGTAGTGACTGGAACAGGGCAGAGGCATTGGTGCAATGACTGGCACAGGGTGGGGGCATCCGAGTAGCAGTTAGATGAGTCTGGCTGCTGCGTTCAGGATAGATTTGAGAGGGGAGAATATCATTGAATATCAGAGGTGAAAAAAAGATCAGTGTCAAACATAACACTGAGACAGGTGTGATGATGGTGTCGCACACTGAGATGGAAATATTAGGTTTAGGTAGGTTAGTAGATGGAGAAAACACAAGAAGTTCCGTTTCTGAAAGATTCAGTTTCAGATATAGAGAGGACATGATGTTAGGAACAGTAGACACAGTCACTGGAGGAAATGATGTTAGAGACAGCGGACAGAATAACTGGAGGACATGATGTTAGAGACAGCGGACAGTCACTGGTGTTCTGTAGTACAGTAGGGGTGATGTCATGGGATGAAGTTTATAGCTGGGTGTCATCAGCATAGAGATGATACTGAAAACCAAATCTGCTTATAGTCTGTCCAACAGGGGATGTGTAGAGAGAAAGAGAGGGGAAAGGACCTAGGACTGATCCCTGAGGAACCCCAACAGCAAGAGGGAGAGGATAAGTAAAAGAAGGAGCAGCCAGAGAGATAAGAAGAAAACCAAATAGAGAGCAGGGTACTTAAGTCCAACAGATTGGAGCATTTACCAAGTAGGTAAATGGTGGTCTACGATGTCAAATACTGCAGAGAGATACAGGAGAATTAGTAGAGAGTAGTCACTGTTGCATTTAGCTGTCAGGAGATTGTTCGTCACTTTTGTATGGGCAGTTTCTGTAGAATGTGAAAACTGGATTGTAAGGGGCATAGAGAGAGTTAACAGGTAAGGGTGGACCAGATATTTAAGGAGTTTAGAGATGAAGAGAAGATTAAAGGTCAATAATTAATACTTTGACTACTACCAATAATAACACCACTGTCCTCAGTACTAATAGTACAACCACTACTAATAACACTGATATTATGACTATTACTAAGAACACTACAAATACGACTGATAAAACTACAATTAATTTCATAACTACTACTAAAGTTAATATGACTAGTACTTCTAAAAATGGCACCACTGCATTTACTGCAATGTCTACTGCATTAATACTACTAATGAATGCATTAATATTACTATGAATACTACTGATAGTACCACCTCTAATGTTACTAGGAGTACTATGGTTAATACTTCTAATAATAACACCAATACTAATACTATGACTACTGCTAATTACACTAGTTCTATGACTACCAGGCAGGGACAGGACAAGGCTTTTTGGTGCCTTAGGTAGAAAAGATAATCCTGAAAGAGATAAGAAAGACTCTATGGGTAAAAGCAAAAGATGTACAGAAGACCCCACAAACTGTAAAACCCTCTCTTCATGTGTCCAGTATTAGAGAAACACTGAATATAAATGGTGCTCAGGGAAGGACACCGCGGGGGAAGCTACCGTTGTAAAAAAAAAACACATAGAAGATGCCCATTCTTGTCCGCTGTAGCGGACAAGAATAGGACATGTTCTATAATTTCTTGCGGAGCCGCGGCACGGAGCCAGCGGCTCGGCAAGATAGCGAGCCAGCCATAGAAGTGAACAGGCCCGCACGTATTCCGCAATTTTTTCGTGTGAACGGGCCCTTAATGTTTGTTCTGCAATGGCCTTAAACCTATAGAGATGCTGTAACATGACCTGATGGGGGCTGTCTGACACATGGCATCCCAGAGCTGATCCACTGAACAGACATTTGCTGGGAGGAATGGTCCAAAATTCCTCCTCAACACTGTGCGACTCATATCTAACTGCACAAAATGTTTGGTGGAGGTGATTGCTGGTAAAGGGAAATCTACAGGCTATTGAATTGAAGGGTTCACATACTTTTTCACTGCACAATGGATAATAAAAGACCTGAACATTATCTGCATTTCTCCATAGGCTACTAATACAATGTGATCTGATAATTCTCTAAGTCACAATTATAGACCAACACAATTTGTGTTTGTCTATAATTGGGTCCCAAAGAACAATCAGATCACATAGTATTAGTAGTCCTTGCTGAAATCCAGGTCTTTACAAAGGGTTCACTTACTTTTCTTGCTATTGTACATAACTACTAAGAGTATTATAAATAATCATACTAATATTGTCATAATATTAGTGTCTCGACTTCTACTGTACTGATCTCCTTCCATCTCCTTCTACATTCGGTCCATATATAATTAATTACATACCGTATGTCCCTGTTATTACATCTACAAGATAACATCAGGAAGACACTGATACAAAGGAGGCTGATACCAGAGAAGAGAGGCTGGCACCAGACCTGATGCCCCGGTGATGGCAGCTCCTCCAATGATGGGTCTTAGGTTTCCTTTTGCATAATCCTGGAGCCTGGAGAAAAGCTCCAGAGAACGTGGACACCTCCCTTTATATACTATACGTCCAGTGTAGACTGTCATGTTATCTACTATTAACCCTTACTCTTCCCCATCTTCTTCCAAGGAAATGAAGTCACTGTAATTATTAGAACAAGTTTCAGATCCCAGTAATTAATCTCCGGGGACTTGGCACAGAATGTCCGTCACTCCTCCTAATGTGTAAAGGCTGAGTAGTAGTTCTCTACGAGGATCTCACTTTATTTGTACTTTATAAACTTTTGTAATTTTACATTTTTGCTTTATTCACATATCTTACAGTTTTCATTACATTAATTCTATAATATTCTTAGTAACTCAAAACTGTAAAACCCATACGAGACGTCAGTTATACATGTGAATAGCAGACATAGACCATATGCCTCTTTTAAGTCCAGTACCAGTCATGTATTTTACTGAGCAAACATCCAGAAAAAGTAAAGGAAACCTGATGTACCCCTACTTACTGCCGCTGTCCCAGGTTCCGTCTTTGGTGGTGATCAGCTGCCGATGTTTCACCATTCACCGCCGCAGTCCTGGGTTCTGTCCTTGAAGGCATCATTCTTCCTGGAATCCGCTCCATGATTTCCTTCCAGCCCTGGACACCCGTTCCCTGTAGCACTTCCTTAAGCATCGGCGTGTGTGACTTTCTGTGATTTATGGGTTTAGCAGATGAGACCGTGCGGACCAATCCTAGCCCTCCTGCACCTATATAAGTGGTTCAGCCCCCTTCCCAGGTGCCTGAGCATCAAAGGTCCTTGGTCGCCAAGCTTGCTATTGTGTGTGCTTATGATCCTGTATACCTGACCTGTTCTTGTTTCTGGACTCCACTACCTGTTTGATCCCTGCCTGCTTGCCCTGACTTTCCTGTTGTCGACCCGGATTGAATGATCTATACCTGTGGCATCTGCCCGGACCCATTGCTTGTTTGACTTTGCCTCTGCCTCATCCTTCGGTCCTGAACTGTTGCTCCTGGTTACGACTCGGCCTGCTGACTATGACTGCACCTCTGGTATCCTGCTCAGGTACCTCCTGGTCTGTCTGGACCAGCTGCCTCATGTGCCAATTCTCCTCAAGAGCTAGCGACCCGGTGTTCCCCTTGGGAAAGTCTATCCCCACCATCAGGGGTATTGTAAAGAATGAGGGGTTCACTTAGACAATGACCTTAGAGGAGGTAGGATGCGTGGCACAGTCGGTTCACACCTGCTGGTTTGTGACAGAACGTATTAACTTGTAGATCCTGAGAGACAAATAAGCCTTGTACCACTATTAAGACTGAGGGTGCTCAAGTTACCAGACTAAGAAACTGTGAGCCAAGCAAATGTAAAAAGGAGGCCGTGGAATGAAATGTGAGCAGCACAAAATATGACAACATTTAGCAGCTCTGTTCAGCAGAAAAATCAGTACAGTACAAAAACATATAATGCAGTGAACCTGCACTAACAACACTGGCCATAAAAAGCCTCAAAATCATCAACACCCCCCAAAAAAATGCCTAACCGTCATCACTACCTCATATATAATATACGAAAGTGCCCAACAAGAGTAGTAGCCACAATAGAACAACCAACATTCATCAACAGAAATATACACACCAGTACAAAAATGTGTAAAAAAGTAATAACAATACTATTAGATACTGTTCAAATAAATAGCAACGAGTTTAAAAAAGAAAATAAATTACAAAATCATTATAATAACTTTTATTTCTGTAACTGCAAATACACTGGAAACACTACACATTCAATTCCAAATCAAACCAATAACAACATTTCTCCAGTTTGTGTTAATCCTTTATAGAAAGTAAAGAAAAGGGAATATTAGGCTGTTAAAAATATCAGCACTAACATTTTTCTTGAAACAAAATTATGTACCCGTATTTTTTCGCACTATAAGACTCACTGGCCCATAAGACGCACCTAAGGTTTAGAAGAACACAATAAGAAAAAAATATTTTTCATTAGACCTCAGGTCAGACCACCAATCAGACCCCCATTGTTAATCAGACCTCATCTCACAGCCCCAATCTGACTCCCAATGTTAATAAGACCCCAATCAGACCTCAGCTCAGACCGCAATGTGAATGACCGCCAAACAGACCTCAGATACAGCCCAAATATAAATAAGACCCCCATTCAGACCTGAGATGAGACCCCATACCTCATATCAGCCCCCCCATACCTCATTTAATCTGCCCTGGGCCTTTTATTCAGCCCCCATGTCTCAGATCATCATCCCCCAGCCTCAGATCACATAAAATAAAAATTTCACTTACCTCTCCTGCTCCAGACGCCACTGCTCCTCAACTCCAGCGCCCTGTCTTCTTCTTCCTGCTGCGGCTGAGCTGTGCCCCGATGCGCACAGCGTGAGGTCACAGAACGCCCATCATAGCCGACAGCTGGGTACCAGGAAGCGGTGAGTACAGAGCCCAGGGAGTGCTGCATTCACCACTTCCTGGTCCTCCTGTAGTATTCGCCCCATAAGGCGCAGTGAGATGTTCCCCCCACTTTGGGGGAAAAAAGTGCGTCTTATGGGGCAATAAATACAGTATAAACTGAAAACTGCTTGATCTTTCCCTTTCATTTGAATGACTGAACTAATATTTAGTGGCCTAACCATCGTTTGAACTGCTTGACGTCTGTGGTGCATGTAGTCGACCAATTTGTTGCCCCTCTGAACAGGTCTTTCAGTCCAGAACAATTGGCCTACATTCCACTGTTCATCTGCATTTTTGGGTTTTGCCTCATAAACTACATTTTTGATGACACTTCACATGTTCTCTATGGGATTGTGGTCAGGGGATTGGGCAGCCACTTTATTACCTCAATCCTGTTTATAACCAAGATGTTCTCTAAGGCCCCATTCACACGACCGTGTGAATGGGACCGTATCTATTCCACAATATTGCGGAATAGATGTGGCCCCATTCACCTCTATGGAGCGGGGAGCTAGCTCCGTGCCGTGGCTCCGATGAAGCATGTCCTATACTTGTCCGCACGCAAGGACAAGTATAGGCATTTTGAATGGGGCCGCCCGGTGTGTGTTCTGAGGGTGCGGAACACACGCCGGGCGGCCCCCGTATTATTGCAGAGTTCCTGCTGGTAATTTGGCTTCACATAATCATCTTCTGATTGTAGCAGGACTCACTGGTAACTTCAGATCATCCTTGATCTTTCTGGAGGTGATCATTGACAGAGCCTATGCCATTTTGGCCATTCTTCAATTTGGTTTGTTTTGTTGTGTTGTACCAGTGCTCGGACATTTGTCTATATGCAGAGTTTTACTGAGTTTTCTCGTGCTGGGTTGCATTTTGGAACAGGGTCAGTCCAGTATATCTTTATTTCTGTTCACTGTCATTTTTTTCAACCAATACACCATTACCATTTCTTCAATCTCCTCCATCATCATTCGGTTCTGGTCATCTATCAGTGAATATGTATATTTTTTCTTTATCAGTGAATATGTATATTTTTCATTGACCAGCCAGTTGTTGTGCAGTTCTGCTCTACTGTAGGTCCTAGGGGCTATGTGAGTGCCAAGATCCACTGTTAGTAAAGTACTTGGGAAAGGTGAATGCTGGTGAAGTCTGGTTCTGTTCTGTGAACAACCATTATTACATTATTTCCAGCCCACACTGGAAGCCGTATCACGTCTGACACCAAACCTGTGCAGGGTTTGACTGCCTAGGCCTGAGCCAGGCCTTCAGCTTTGGTGGTCCTCTGTAAGAATCCAGATACTGCCTCATCTGCAGCTGCCCATCTTTGTGCAGGGACACAGGACAGTAGAGATAATATGGCCACTAAGTTCCCCGGCATGGTTTTACCAATCTTGGTCAATATAAAATATTAATAATTTTAAGTAATATTCAGTTCTCAGGTTTCCTAAGGCTTAAAATCCAACTGAGACCTGAGAAGGTGCTGAGTTTCTCAATCATAAATACATAAATGGGTTATTATAAAACATGGATTATAACAGGGCTGGTTTGACTTTGTGATTTATAGAGAACTTCAGCCATTTACAGAATATGGTGGGATGGAAATGTGCCATCCAACATCAGGGCATTCATGTCATTAAAGAGGTTATCTTTATTCTCAGGATAGGTCATCAGTATCAGATAGGCAGGGGTTCGACTCCCGGAGGCCCGCCGATCAGCTGTTGAAGAGGCTGGGATGTCTGAAAGTACTTATGCCTCTTCCTAGGCCATGTGACATCACTGTGTATCAGTCACATGGCCGAGTTACAACTGAGCTCCATTCATATCAACCATTCATGGTACAACCAAGCCCAGCCGCTATATGATGTAAGGCACTGGGTTCGGAAAGCTGCCGGGATCCTGCAGCAAGATGTTTTAGCTGTTCTTGTTCCTCCTCCTTCATCACCACCTATTGAATGCACATCAGCGTCTCTTCAATAGTAAGTATTAGGGGGAAGAGGGACAACTGCAGCATGAGCTGCCACTGTCCGACCTGGAGACAACACATGCTCCCTGCTGAGGCGGACTGATGCATAAGATAATCATTTGCGGCTTTCTGCTGCTGGTACAGATGCTCAATGTTGAATTCAAGCGAGTTGGAATGTTGCAAAAGCAGTGTAGCTGCAGACCATTCTGATGCTGCAAGTTCAGGAGACCGTTCCTCACCACTTGAGAATGGCTGAAAAAAGAGAGACAGTCTCCTGGACATTGCCAGCACCTTGCACAAGCCAGTGCATTTTTTTTCAAAAGGTCATGCAGGAAGCATTTGTTATTTCCCCCAGATTCAGTATTTGCTGCTTGATGTACTTGAGCAACTGCTCGCTGGTGTGGCTTCTCTTGTGCAGGGTGATCAGCTCCAACATGTGTAACACCCCAGAATGATGTTACTATTCTTTCACCATGCTGCTGACTTCTGTTGCTAACACCAATGTCATTCTTGTATTTATTTCCAGGTCCTTCACAAGTATGCATTGATATTATTGTTATGTAAATGTTGTGTACAGTGCCTTGTGAAAGTATTCGGCCCCCTGGAACTTTTCAACCTTTTGCCACATTTCAGGCTTCAAACAAAAAGATAGAACATTTTACATTTTTGGTGAAGAATCAACAACAAGTGGGTCACAATTGTGAAGTGGAACAAAATTTATTGGATCATTTAAACTTTTTTGTAATAATAAAACTGAAAAGTTGGGCGTGCAAAATTATTCGGCCCATTTACTTTCAGTTCAGAAAACTCACTCCAGAAGTTGATCTCTGATCTCTGAATGATCCAATGTTGTCCTAAATGACTGATGAAGATACATAGAATCCACCTGTGTGTAATCAAGTCTCCGTATAAATGCACCTGCTCTGTGATAGTCTCAGGGTTCTGCATCATGAAGACCAAGGAACACACCAGGCAGGTCCCTGATACTGTTGTGGGGAAGTTTAAAGCCGGATTTGGAGACCAAAAGATTTCCCAAGCTTTAAACATCCCAAGGAGCACTGTGCAAGTGTCATATTGAAATGGAAGGAGTATCAGACCACTGCAAATCTACCAAGACCCGGCCGTCCCTCTAAACAAGAAGAAGACTGATCAGAGATGCAGCCAAGAGGCCCATGATCACTCTGGATGAACTGCAGAGATCTACAGCTGAGGTGGGAGAGTCTGCCCATAGGACAACAATCAGTCCAACACTTCACAAATCTGCCCTTTATGGAAGAGTGGCAAGAAGAAAGCCATTTCTCACAGATATCCATAAAAAGTCTCGTTTACAGTTTGCCACAAGCCCCTGGGAGACACCAAACATGTGGAAGAAGGGGCTCTGCTCACATGAAGCCAAAATCAGACTTTTTGGAAACAATGCAAAACGATATGTTTGGCGTAAAAGCAACACAGCTCATCCCCCTGAACACACCATCCCCACTGTCAGACATGGTGGTGGCAGCATCATGGTTTGGGCCTGCTTTTCATCAGCAGGGACAGGGAAGATGGTTAAAATTGATGGGAAGATGGATGGAGCCAAATACAGGACCATTCTGGATGAAAAGACCTGAGACTAGGACGGAGATTCATCTTCCAACAAGACAATGATCCCAAACATAAAGCAGACCTGAATCCAATTGAGAATATGTGGAAAGAGCTGAAAACTGCTGTTCACAAATGTCTCCATCCAACCTCAAAGAGCTCCAGCTGTTTTGCAAGGAAGAATGGGCAAGAATTTCAGTCTCTAGATGTGCAAAGCTGATAGAGACATACCCCAAGAGACCGCAGCTGGAATCGCAGCAAAAGGTGGCGCAACAAAGTATTAATGCAAGGGGGCTGAATAATTTTGCACGCCCCACTTTTCAGTTTTATTATTACAAAAAAGTTTAAATGATCCAATAAATTTCGTTCCACTTCACAATTGTGACCCACTTGTTGTTGATTCTTCACCAAAAATGTAAAATGTTATATCTTTTTGTTTGAAGCCTGAAATGTGGCAAAAGGTTGAAAAGTTCTAGGCGGCCGAATACTTTCGCAAGGCACTGTATATGTAATATGCCTGGTTCAACAGCAGGTGGCAGCAGATATGGCAGAGCTATCCTTAGATAGAATGAAACTCACCATTCCATTCTCCCCCCTTTGGGCAGAAGTGGGACAGTCCTGCTTCATATCAGAAGGGAGGGTTGGCAGTTCTAGTTTTTTCCAGTTTAGAATCCATGTTGGAGCCGAGAACATAGTAACATAATAACGTAGTTTATAAGGCCGAAAAAAGACATCTAGTTCGGCCTGTTTTCCTGCAAGTTGATCCAGAGGAAGGCAAAAAACCCCTGTGAGGTAGAAGCCAATTTTTCTCACTTTAGGGGAAAAAATTCCTTCCCGACTCCAATCAGGCATCAGAATTACTCCCTGGATTAACGACTCCTCTCTAGTAACTATAACCTATAATATTATTACCTCCAGAAATACATCCAGGCCCCTCCTGATCTCTTATAGTGAACTTACCATCACCACCTCCTCAGGGAGAGAGTTCCATAGTCTCACTGCTCTTACCGTAAAGAATCCTCTTTACGGTACATGAAAGTAGTAGCATTCAGAGGAAATTGTTCTTCAGCTGAAATTAAGTTATTTACTGAGTGTCAGGAGGATGTAAAAATAGGCAGAGTACTGGGAAAAGGTAAATGCAATTACTAAAGAAAAAATTAGAAACGAAAATATGAAAAACGAAAAATGGAAGAAAAGGGGGAAAAAGTTATCTGACAAATAATGTACATAACTCAAAACCAAAGAGTGCAGGCAGAACATTCATAGCAGGTAAGTAGACTGATAACAGAATGGTAAGTAGACTAATGAAAAGATGGTGGGAAATGAGCAGAATAAAGAAAAGTGGTATGGTATCAATATAGCATGGGGGTATAATGAGGTAGAATGGAGAGTGGGCGGTACATTATGTTATTGTATCAATATATATCAATATATGGAGAGTGTATAGATAGCCGGTAGCGTATGTGAAATGGGGAGTGGGAAAACTAATGGAAAAACATAACAGTCATGTTGTAAGGAGAAGGAGAGGGCATGGGAATACAGGAAAAGTGTAAAACAGAATACAGTATATGGAGGAGTAGGGTGTGCAGATGTAGAACAATGAAGAAGATGTCACGATAAGCAGAGGGAAGGAGAGGGAAATATGGCGGGAGGCAGTATCTGCTTATCGTGACATCTTCTTCTAGGTTTTAGGTTTGTGATTCCATTATCCAAACAAAAGAGAAGATATAGAAAAATCAGCTGGCATGAGGTTAAAGGAGCTGTCCAGATGGCCTGAGATCCGAATAGACCATCACTAATTGATTGGCGGAGGTTTAACACCCCACACCCCACCGATCAACTGTTCGGTATAGCTCCACCTACATAGAACTACATAGCACTGTAGCACTGTGCTGATAAGGGACAGAGATTGTCACTACAACGCTGCTTCCATTAACTTCAATGTTGACAGTGCAGTGTAGTTCCAACAATAAAGCTACTCTGAACAGCTGATTGGCGGGATGCGGAGTGGTGGACCTCTGCGAAGAACTAGTGATAATCTGAGGACAGGCTGGACAACTCCTTTAAACCATAGAGCTAACTGAAGTCCAAACCTGGAGAGAGCAGATATAGCCAGATTTCTAGATGAGGGGTTAATCAGTGGAACTAGCCAAGGTCAGTAGGATAAACAAGCAGGAAATAGATACATGAACACAAAGTAGAATCAGGACACCATGTGCAATGCGGTCACAGGCCTTGCTGCATTGCTTGGTTTAAATCCATTTCTTTGAGATTCTTTTAAGGCTACTTTCACACTGGCTGTTCACTTGTCAGATCCGTGCTGCCGCTAGTGCACGTGTGGGGCCAGAACTACGCTCCATCTCCATTCACTATAATGGGGGCAGGCCGGAGTTCCGGCCGCAGCACGACAAACATGCCGAGAGGCGGCCGGACGAAAATTACACGCTGTTCACCCGCCGGAACAACCTGCCGGATCCCCGTGCCGCCTCTTGATCAGCTGTTTGAGAAGACACCAGCGCTCCTGTACCTTCTTGTAGCTTACCAAGCACAGTGCCGTACATTGTACAATGGCCGTGCCTGGTTTTACTTGAATGGGGCTGAGCTGCACCTTGCCCACGTGACCGTGAGCTTGACGTCTCTGACCTAAGGAAAGCTGTGAGAATGCCACGGCGCTTACAGGAGCCATCAGTTTAAAAGTTTTAGAAAGAGCCTTTATTCCCCACCTACACCTCTGTTTGGACACCGTGCCAAATGGCTCAGCATCCCAAGTCTGTGACTGACTGGTTGGCATAATGATGACACAAAAGTGTGTAATAGGGTTGATGTTCCAGGAGGTGTCGGTAATATGGAGAATGATTTATCTTCATTAGATAAGTGGTCAAAACAATGGAAACTGCAGTTCAATGTTTCCAAATGTAAAATAATGCACTTGGGGAGAAGAAATCCTCTATCTGAGTATCGTATTGGCAGTTCTGTGCTAACAAAGACCTCAGAAGAGAAGGATTTGGGGGTAGTCATCTCTGACAGCCTCAAAATGAGTAACCAATGCAGCCAGGCGGTAGGGAAAGAAAATCATATGCTTGGCTGCTTAGCTAGAGGTATAACAAGCAGAAAGAGGGAGATAATGATCCCTCTGTATAGAGCTCTAGTGAGACCACATCTGGAATACTGTGTTCAATTCTGGAGACCTCACCTGCAAAGGGATATTGCTAAAATAGAACGGGTCCAAAGAAGAGCTACAAAAATGGTAGAAGGTCTAAAGCATATAACTTATCAAGAAAGACTCCGAGTTCTTTATATGTATAGTATGGAGGAAAGAAGAGAAAGGGGGGACATGATTGAAACCTTTAAATATGTTAAAGGACTGAATAAAGTTCAGGAGGGAAGTGTTATTAATAAGAAACAGAACACAAGAACAAGGGGGCACAATCTGAGGTTAGTTGGGGGAAAAATCAAGAACAACATTAGAAAATATTATTTCACTGAAAGAGTAGTAGAAGCTTGGAACAAACTTCCAGCAGAGGTGGTTGATAAATCCACAGTAACTGAATTTAAACATGCCTGGGATAAACATGTATCTATCCTAAGATAAAAATAAAAGGATAATAAAAGGGCAGACTAGATGGACCAGGTGGTCTTTTTCTGCCGTCAATCTTCTTCTTCTATGTTTCTATAACAACTTTAACTAAACATTCAAGTGACTGTGGTACAGGATATCCCTTGTCTCTTCCAGGATGACCACATCACAGCCCGACACTACAACATGGACCAGAGCAGCGGCTGCTGGGAAGAGAGACAGACACCACAGGATTGTGGTCAGTTCAGTTTAGACCAATATCTCAATGTTTGGATGTAAATCTCCTGCTTCCCTTCAGTACGTGATAAAACTGACTGCCTGCATCCACCACTAGGGGGAGCTCAGTACATAGAAAGTTATCATCCGTATCAAAGGAAACTCAACTAAAAATAGCTTTGCATTGAGCTCTCCCTATTGGTGGCTGCTTGGAAAATTACGTGGATTTTTGCTAAGAACA
>ONZH01005421.1:0-10433 GCA_900303285.1 Rhinella marina | reverse complement strand
GATAATTCCACCCTGGGCCCAAGAGTAAGTAAAAGCAAGGCCTACAGAGCAGATGTCTGCCTCCTACAGACACGAAGCTAAAACGGATTAGCTCAATGTCCACAGGAGGGGTACAGCTGAGAGTTAACACTTTTTGCTTAGTGTCTGCCTCTGTCCCCCAATGACACAGACCAGAAATAAGATCTCAAGACTATGTGAAGGGCAATAAAAGGCCCTCAAGAAGACATCAGAAAGATGAGGACGAACTAAGAAATGCATCTGGGAACAGTGGACACCACCTCATCTATGAACAGACAACGTGCAATGTTCATGCAGTGATGGATACCAGCATTAAACGTACAGAGGACTTGCAGATGATGCTTAGGTTTTATTAAAATAACAAAAAAAAAAATTGATGTCATGATAGTGACGACGAACAGAACTGTATGGAGTCCACCATTCTTTAATATAAACATTCTGGTTGCAAATGATTTTTTTTTTAGTTGAGGAGAGATGAATAATAAAAAAAATAAAATAACTTGGGTGAAGGGAGGGGCTGAAACGCAAATATGAGGCAGAAACTTAGCGATTCATCTTTTCTGTCAGGACAGTAACATTTATCAGACTTAAATAGAGGGGGCTTTTTAGTTTTTTTTTCTTTTAAAATGGCACTTTTCTTACAAACCAATGAGCTTAAAACAAAAAAATATATATATTATATATTTTTGCACAGATGAGGATGTTAATTTGAATGCCCCCTAAAAAGAAAGAAAAACAAAAAGAAAAAAAAACTGCAAAATGCAGAAAAACACATTTAGGCTCTATTACATTTACAAATACATACATAAATATATTACATACACCAGCAAACCAAAAATAAAGCGGGTAAGTGTCGCGCTACGGACATGTTCGCAGACCGCTCCCGCACAGGTATTTTGGCTGATCACAGTTGTCTCTTCTGTAAAGTATTCAAATTAATGGTGGGGTCCAGGAATGCGCAGTAGCATACTCTTCCTCTGGGCTGCCATGAAACGCATCAGTTTGTCCAGTATGGGGAACTGGTGTAGGCTGTCTTGTTTGCCTGAGTCTTCTGCTGCATGGAGTTTGGTTGGCTTCGTTGACCGGATCCACCCTGATAAAGAGGATAAAAGCAAAAGACCAGAGTAAGATTAGAGGGAAGGTCAAGCTTACTGGGCTTTGCATACAACTCCATGGCCCTGATGTATCGTCCCTTCGCTCCAGAATTCTGGCTTCATAAAGCCGCAAAATGAGGCTTATTTATGTTAATTAGTTTCACAGAGGGTGGTTATTAACGGCACATACTCAGATTGGGTCACTGTCACTAGTGGACAGTATTGGGCCCTATTCTCTTCAATATATTTATTAATGATCTTGTAGAGAAAGCTTGCACAGTAAAATATCAATTTTTGCAGATGACACTAAACTGTGTAAAGTAATTAACACAGAAGAGGACAGTACACTGCTACAGATGGATCTGGATAGACTGGAGGCTTGGGCAGAGAAGTGGCAGATGAGGTTTAACACTGACAAATGTAAGGTTATGCATATGGGAAGGAATAATGCAAGTCACCAGTACATACTAAATGGTAAAGCACTGGGTAACTCTGACATGGAAAAGGACCTAGGAATTTTAGTGAACAGCAAACTAAGCTGCAGAAACCAGTGTCAGACAGCTGCTGCCAAGGCCAATAAGATAATGGGTTGCATCAAAAGAGGCATAGATGCCCGTGATGAGAACATAGTCCTGCCACTTTACAAATCACTAGTCAGACCACACATGGAGTACTGTGTACAGTTCTGGGCTCCTGTGAACAAGGCAGACATAGCAGAGCTGGAGAGGGTTCAGAGGAGGGCAACTAAAGTAATAACTGGAATGGGTGGACTACAGTACCCAGAAAGATTATCAATATTAGGGTTATTCACTTTAGAAAAAAGACGACTGAGGGGAGATCTAATAACTATGTATAAATATATCAGAGGTCAGTACAGAGATCTCTCCCACGATCTATTTATCCCCAGGACTGTGACTGTGACGAGGGGACATCCTCTGCGTCTGGAGGAAAGAAGGTTTGTACACAAACATAGAAGAGGATTCTTTACGGTAAGAGCAGTGAGACTATGGAACTCTCTGCCTGAGGAGGTGGTGATGGTAAGTTCACTAAAAGAGTTCAAGAGGGGCCTGGATGTATTTCTGGAGGGTAATATTATTACAGGTTATAGTTACTAGAGAGGGGTCGTTGATCCAGGGAGTTATTCTGATTGCCTGATTGGAGTCAGGAAGGAATTTTTTCCCCTAAAGTGGGAAAAATTGGCTTCTACCTCAAAGGGGTTATTTTTTATTTTTTTTGAAAAAGTAAGTACATCAAAATCTCACTCCAGTAGGACAGTAGGAATGTAGAGTAGGAAAACTATAAAAAGTGCTCTCACAGTCACAGCCACCAGAGAGGCTGGTGTTTTTGCACAAGCACGGCCACTGCTGATAGATTGTAGAGTGGTTGTAACTATGGAAACAAGCAGTGTATAACGTGATGGAAAAATGAATCCATATTGCTTCCTTGATTTTTTTCCATCATATTACACATTGCTTGTTTCCAGGGGTTATGACCACCCTACAATCCAGCAGCTGGGGTCATGCTTGAAAATATAGAAAAAAGCGCCAGACTGTGCACTCCCAGCCACCAGAGAGGCCGGTGACTATTCCTATAGCATGAAAGCACTGCCACCGCTGTTGGAATGCAGTGTATGTGATGGCAAATTAATCCAGCCAGCAAAGGAGGCAATATGGACAATCACAATACATTAGTAAGGGTCTTGTATTGCCTTGAATAAAAAAAGGAGACTGCCCATTGAAGTGTATGGGGGTGGCAGAGTTGTAATTACATCTGCTCACCACAACAGGTGATTTTTTTGTCTTGCCGCTTTTCAAAAAAGGCAGCATGTTGCAGCTCTTAACAGTTTTTCAGGCATTATGCCAACAAATTCTCTGTAAACCATGAAGACAAGGCAGCGTTCATACAAGTTCTGTGTTCTCTTCAAACAGCTGATCAGTGTGGGTTGCCGGTAGTTTCCCATCCGCCGATTTGATATTGATGAGCTATCCTGAGGATAGGTCATCAAGGATAGGACATCAATATGCAGAGCCTCTCCTGCTCTATAACATGCTGCCTGCAGATTGCAGTGCATTTTGTGGCAACATCTCCTCTTTAGGGCTCATGCACACGAGCATGTGCCCATTGCTGCAAACCGCAAATAACAGTCTGCAGTGCACAGGCACCGGCATGGTGCACGCCGTTTTTGGACCCATAGACTTGAATGGGTCTTGTGATCCACAATATATGGTCTGCACCTCAAAAAAAATAAATTAATAGAACATGTTATATTTCTTTTGCAGTGCAGAGGCACAGACCGAAATCTCACAAAAGTGATTCGTAGTGCTTCCGATCCATGCCTCTGTACCACAAAAAGATAGGTGAAGTCCTAACTTTGGTTGTATTTTGAGGATGCAGACCCATTTAAGTCAAAGGGTCTGCATCCATGATACGGCGTGCACACGGCCAGTGCCTGCATATTGTGGACCAGCCAGTTACAGTCTGCAATACGGGCACTGAGCAAGTACGCTTGTGTGCATGAGCCCTTAAAGTGATATTACTCCAGCAGAGAGAAAAGAGGAGGTGTGCAGCAAGTACGAAAGCTCTGACCATCAGTTTTTCACACAGTACTATAAAATTCTCACCTGTCCATCCTGCTGGAGATGGTGATGTAGCAGCTGAGAGTGAGGCTGTTGATGAGCAGGTAGAATATGCAAGAAAGGAGCTGGCGCATAGCCTGCAGCGGCCCCAGGATTTAAGGGCCCAGTTGATCCAAGAGCAGAGGGGAGACTGAAAGGCGGTGGTGTGGCCGCATAAGGAATCCCTGCTTGTCAAATGTCTGCCAGATATAATGGAATAATAGCATAAGTCTTACGTAATGAACGTGCCAAGTGTGCGCAGTTATCTACAGATCCCATAACCGATACACACCTGAGTCATTGTTATAGACGGAGCCGCTGATATTTTCGGGCACTGCCGGTGTTACTGGAGCTCACAGACACACCTGTATCACGAGATCAACATGGTTAGTGCAAAAAAAGTTTAGTCAAACCCATCGATTGAAGTGCATTCTAACTTTTTGATCACTTTTTATATAACCCACAAATTCGCCAAGCTACAAATAGTGTGTGGATTTCACTCAAACAATTCTCGCCAAACAGCATGACATTTCTTAGCCACACAAAAACTGTAATCCTACAAATTAGAGATGAGCGAGCGGAAGCGAATGCTCGGGTGCAATTTTCACGTATTTGCGTGAAAATGTACGGCGCTGGGCGCGAAGGGGTTAAAAAGCAGAAATGAGGACTCAACTGGACCCGGGGTCCGAACTATGCACCTGCCCCTATATCCAATATTAAAATAGTAAAAACTAAAAAAAGTATCAGAATTAGGGTCCATTCACACGAACGTATATTTGCAGGTCCGCAAATATACGGGGGCTGCCCGGCATGTGTTCCGCAGCGCTCAGAACACAACGCCGGGTGGCCTCATTGAAAAGCTAGCTCCGTGCCGCGGCTCCCGGCCCCATAGAGGTGAATGGGGCCGCATCTATTCCGCAATTTTGCGGATAGATACGGCCCCATTCAATACAGTTGTATGAATGGGGCCTAATACACAGCAAGCAACAAACCAGGTACAATACAGACCCAGAGTCCAGAAGAGTCAGTTTAGTTCTTTCTCACCTGCTGCATGGGGGTGGGGGGCGAGGGGGAAGTCTGATAGCTTTTTATAAAGGTAAACGTTCTTTTAATTAGTTATTTCTTATTAAAGTACTCGATTACTATCAATAGATTACTTAATTACTAAAATAATAGTTTGCTGCAGCCCTACTTGGGACACTTCAAAGCAGCGCACCGGGGTGGGAAAAAGAATGTGCTCTGAAAAAAGTGCGGTAAGCAGACTGCTGCCTGCAGAACCCATGGATGCATCAGCTGAAGCAAGGGTGTGCACCTTGTTGAAGGTGTGGAGACTATTAGGAAGCAGCCTTAAACGCTTTAAAGGGGTTGTCTCACTTCAGTAAGTGGCATTTAGGCTTCATTCACATGTCTGTATTTTGTATCCGCATCCATTTGCGCAATTTCGGACAATTATGCGCATAGGAAGTGGATCCATTCATTTCAATGGGTCCCCAAAAAATGCGGACAGTAGACAGTGTGCTGTCCGCATCCGTGTCCGTTCTGACTGTCCGCATAAAGAAATCCTCCTGTCCTACTTCTATCCCGCAGTCCGTAGCTCAATACAAGTCTATGGAACCTACAAAAATGCGGAAGACATGCGGAAAGGCATCCGTTCCAGGAGGGTAGAGAAAAAAAAGAAAAGATTTGATTCCTTCTTCCGTTTTTTGTGGATGACATACAGATACATCCTGTTTTTTTGCGGGAAAACGGAATGGATGTGCTTGAAAAACAGTTTTTTGTAGAACGGATCCATTTTCCAGGATGTGCACAAATACGGACGTGTGAATGAAGCCTTATGTAGAAAATGTACAAGACGTACAACAAGGCACTTACTAATATATTGTGATTGTCCATATTGTCTCCTTTGCTGGCTGGATTCATTTTTCCATCACATTATACACTGCTTGTTTCCATGGTTACGACCACCCTGCAATCTATCAGTGGTGGCTGGCCTTGTACACTATAGGAAAAAGCACCTGTCTATGCGAGCTCCCATGGTCCTGGCCAGCAGAGAGGCTGACGCTTTTTCCTATAGTGTGCAAGCACGACCACCACGGATGGATTGCAGGATGGTCTGTAACCATGGAAACAAACAGTGTATAATGTGATGGAAGAATTAATCCAGCCAGCAAAGGAAGCAATATGGACAATCACAATACATTACTAAGTGGCTTGTATTAAAGAACTCCCGCAAAAATGTTTATTCCATGTCCTGCTAGAAATGTACATGATGTAATCTGTAGTGAATGTCATTTTCTTACCAGTAGCTGAATTGTTCAGTTATATCATCCTGAAGTTTCTTATCTGTGTCATGTGACTAGGAATTAGACCCACCAACTCACACAGCACCTTATGTGTGGACAGGAAGTCTAAATTCTCTATGCATTCCTATGGGAGCCTCACTTTCAGTCTCATAGCAATGAATAGAGAAGTGACTGGCTTGCTGTCCTGGGTCAGTTGGAGGTCAAGGAGTTGGTCACATGACCCAGCTACAATAAGGAGAGAGGGGATAACTCTCAATTTCAGCCTCTGATAAGAAAATGACATTCACTACAGATCATGCACCTTTCTAACAGGTCAGAGAATAAAAAATTTTGCGGGAGTTCTTCTTTAACTTTCTCTACATGATAAATGCCACTTACTGAAGTGAGACAACCCCTTTAAGGTCCAAAGCTTGGTGACGCACAACCCAAGAGGATGGGTAGAATGAGCAGTCAGCCAAAATGAGGGCTCTCAGCCCTTATACCGATATGGCTCAGAAATGGAAAGCCTGATCCAGTGGTAGATAGGTTCAGATGCCACCAGACGCTACATAGGACCATTCGGGATTACGAAAAGAGATACAGACTTCCTGAAAAGGAGCAGTATATGCGCACCAAGAATGGGGATTTACAGAAGACCACCAATTCTGAAACTATGGATAGGTGTGATGAAGACAAATAAAGAGTTCTGTAAGCGTTCAAAGGGAAACCTCTGTAATATGTCTAGGACAAGGTAGTGGTCTCCTGGAGGCAGGGAGCATTAGTAAGGGGGTGCCTCATGGGCCACCGCACTAGTAAAATCCTCAGCAGCATGAACTATAGAGAGGCCTCCTATTGAAACCAATGGCAGATGCTCTCAGTGCAGATTGGGCATGATGTGTAAACATACCCCAAGGCTAGGTTCACAACAATTACTAACCTTTGCCTGGTCCGGCACCTGCAGACTTGCTTTGTGCTTGCGCTGACGCACTGTAACCACCTTTGCTGTAATCGGCAGCCGTTGTTCCCTGGGCCAAGTCATCATAACCTGCAGGAAAATGGACTAATCACATACACATGATGATGTGGAGGGATCGGTAAGAAACTGAACCCAGGCCTGGATGACTGATGGATGGTTACCTGTACTGTAACTGTGCTGACCATACCCTCCGGCCTGCTGGAAAGGTGTAGATGCCGTGCTTAGATTAACCCCATGTTGCTTGGCTGATGCAGGAGGTACCTAAGTGAGGGAAATTATTATTACTTATTTTAAGCAGTAACATTTTCCCCAAAGTTAGCGATCTTATCTCCTGCTTGATTCTGAGTCCCCATAGTACACAAGGAATAAAGCTTTATACAGTTATATAAAACACGGCAACAGATACTTACAAACATGGTGGGTCCATACTGGAAAGCACTCGGCACTCCTGGTACTCCAGCATAATAAGGTAATCCTGTGTAGCTGTAGCCAGGTGGGAGCGTTGGGTTCAGGAACGGCTGCTGTGCCGTATGGTGCGTTTGCGTCTGATTCTGCTGAGGTTGGGCCAACGTTGTGGCGGCGCGCAGGAGAAGCGGAGTCACCACGGCCAAACTTTGCTACATCACCTTCAATGGGAAAACCAAAATAGCAAACATGAAAAACATGTCTACTGCAGCTACACATTACACTGTTACTTGCATTAATAACTTATTATAAAGCAGCATCATTAGACCAAACGAAACACTGGTAGAGACGAACACATCCTCGACAAAAAGACAGTGGGAGAGATTTATCAAATGGTAGAATCTTATTGGTTGCTAAAGTTCTACTTTACTCCAATTTGAAAATAAAGGCCTCCACAATGAGCGCAGTAGCCATACAAATCACAGCGATAATATAGAGGTGGTGAATAAAGTATAATAGATCAAAAAAGGATAAGTGGTATACCTACAGTTGCACTCAAAAGTTTACATACCCCTGTAGAATTTTGGCAGTCTTGGCCAAACTTTTTTTCCACTCATGGTTAGTGGTTGAGTGAAGCTTAATAAATGGCTTCACCCAACCACTAACTATGAGTGGAAAAAAAGTTTTTTTGTGTTATCATTCATATTCTCTGAAAAAAGGCCAAGACTCTGCAGGAGTATGTAAACTTTTGAGCACAACTGTAAATGGTCATAGGCAGGTCTCACCATGGCTCCCTCCCTTGGGCGAGACCTGCCTGTGACCATTTAGGTATACCACTTACCCTTTTTTGATCTGTTTATTATACTTTATTCGCCACCTCTATTATCTCTGTGATTTATATGGCTACTAGCAGAAGGACTCGGCTTCGCCTGGGTATATTTCATCCATTTCATTTAATGTTTCTGTGTGTCGTTGCAGAGAGAAAGTCACCCTCCTTCCCACCCCTGCAGCTGACAGAAGTTTATTTTTACCTTTATTTTTTTCAATCCCTGTTGGCTGCAGAGTGGGAGGGGCATGCCCGGAGTCGGGGGCATGGCTTAGCTAGACCTGGGGTGGGGGTTTTAAGTCCTTCTTTTGAGGATGGCCTCAATTACAGGTCGATGCCATGGTAATTTATGAGGACACGCAATGGGTAGCAGTGGAAGAAAACATCTTTTATTACTACTGACCAGTCTTAGTATAAAATTAGTCTATAAAGTTATATTTATGGTAACTGGAATACCCCCTTTAACAGTGTCATCCACAGCGCTCTACCCCTTAAAAGCAGTGTGAATAGAAATGACTGGGTTGTTATTTAACTGAGCTCCTCAGCTGGCTGCTAATTACCTGGCTGTGTTATGGAAACCTGCCCTCCCTATGTATGTCTGTACAGAGAATGGCAGTTGGGGTTTGAAACCAAAGCTTCCAGGCTAATATTGGCTAATGCAGGTCACATTTTGGGATTATCTCGGGAACGTTATGTCCTAGAGAGCTGAGACCTGGTCTAAAACCTTCCCGGAAAGCTGATGTACCTGTGTGCCGAATTTGGTGAAAATCGGTCCAGTAGTTTGGTCGCGCACAGACAGACAGACAGACAGACTCATTTTTATAATATTAAGAGATATTGCCCCTGTTAACCATAGATATATAGGTGGTGTATTGATACTGCTTTTCCCTGTTTGGTCTATGGCATCTTTCACCGCATCCCCCTATTTTGTCTCACCATGACACACACTCTGCTGCTTTTCTGTTTTTAATAATGAGTATTAATTATTCTTGTTATGAAATGGATTAATAAAGATTTTCCTATTTAGAATATTATTGTGGAGGCCTTTATTTTCTATTTGGTGGGATTTAATTTAAGCAGGCATTTCCACTCCCTTTATTTATTGTGGACACATTTCCCCGGATTATAATTGGTGTGTATTTTACGTCAATTTGATAAATCTCCCCAACTCAGTTGAGCCTCCCATTATCACCTACCTAAGGGATCATGCACACCAACGTATTTTCTTTACGTGTCCGTTCTGTTTTTGTGGACCATATGTGGAACCATTCATTTCAATGGGTCCACAAAAAAACAAAACAAAAAACGGAATTTACTCCTTGTGCATTCCGTATGTTCGTATTTCCATTCTGCCAAAAAAATAGAACCTGTCCTATTATTGTCCACATTACGGACAAGGATAGGACTGTTCTATAAGGGGCCAGCTCTTCAGTTCTGTAAAATACGGAAAAAACATGGACGTCATGCGTATTTTTGCGGACCGCAAAATACATACGGTCGTGTGCATGAGCTTTATAAATACTTAAGAATCGGACATTCCCTCGCTCACACATCTCAATAGATAGGCCATTTTTCCCCCTAAATCTGCATTCCTATTTTTTTTGTCTACCAAAAAAACCTAAAACAAAAGGGTCTCTTGTTTTTATGCAGATTTCAACATTAAGGAAACTGAATTTAAAAATAAATCCATACAAAAGTGGGAATCTGATCTAGGGACACGTTACTCACCTGAAGATTGGCTAGCGGCACTAAACTGGATTAACCAAATATCGAAAGGAACTTTCATGAAAAATAATCCTAAAATGGCATCTTACACCAGCAAAATCTAGGCTGGAAAAACTGTGGCTCCCAAGAAACATATATACACCCATGTATACCATTATATTTGATAATCTAAAACTACTAAATATCGATATTCAACCAACACCAGATTCTGCTTTATGTTTTCACTCACACCAAAAAATTCCTCTTCAGACTAAAACAGTTTGCTGAAATATAATACTAGCTGCAAGAAGCCTCATTGCAAAGAAATGGAAAAGTCCGGAAATTCCCACCATATGAGAAGTCTGGTCATCTGTTACTTAGGCCTATAACATGGAAATCAAATACTGGTCCTCATGGAAACTAAACTTTCTAACATCATCCCCCAAAAAACTTTTCCTCTATGAAAAGCCTCACTACTGTATTATTTTATTATAATTTTACTATACACTTTTT
>ONZH01005420.1:0-13601 GCA_900303285.1 Rhinella marina | reverse complement strand
GGGTTTTCTAACCCAGTCAATCAATCCTGGCTAGATGTACAGATTTATAAAATCTGCGTACAGAGGGAAAGCTGATTCCTCCACGGGCAAATTGCTTCTATGAATTGGGAAGGGAATCCAAATTTTGTTAGTATACTGCGGATAAAGGGCCACGCAACCCTGTCAAAGGCCTTCTCCGCGTCAGTCCCCAGCAGCACCAAAGGCCTTTTCTTTTGTTTAGTAAGATTTATGGAGTCTATTATTTTGTAAGTATTGTCTTTGCCTTCTCGTCCCGGGACAAAACCTGTCTGATCCGGGTGGATTATTCCACTTAACAAGGGTTTAATCCTAGAGGCAAGTATTTTAGCATAAAGCTTGACATCCACGTTCAGTAGTGAAATTGGTCTATAGTTAGAGCATAACGTCGGATCTTTCTGGGCCTTGTGTATTAGGGTGATATGTGCCGCTAGGGACTGAGGCAGGAAAGGCGCTCCCCCCCAGGGAATCATTAAAAGCTTTAAGCAAATAAGGTGTCAAAGAGTCCTTAAAAGTCAAGTAATAAAATAAAGGCAGACCATCTGGTCCTGGGGCCTTCCCTTTCGCCATAGATTTTATTGCTTCAATAACTTCCTGCAGTTGAATAGGGTCAGTTAATTTAGCGGCCTGTTCTGGTGGTATAGATGGCAAAGATAGGTTCTCTAGAAAAGTTTTAGTTAGCTTTTCTTTTCTGATTCTAATTGCTTCCGAATCAGATTCATTTATATTATAATATATATATATATGTATATATATATATATATATATATATATATATATATATATTGTGAGACACTGAAGGGGTTAATCCTGGATGGCCGGTATATTTCTCCTGGGTTCAGCTACTATGCCTACTAGAGACTGAGGGAAGTTCATGTCTCCCAACAGGAGACATGGGGAAACCAGGAAAGTGCGATATGGTCTCCAGCAGAAGTAGTTGCTGGAGACACTTTGATAAAGTGTGTTTGGGCCTGTTTTTTTGGGATGGATGACAGGTTTGGCAGTGGGGGCCATCCATCCCACTTCCTCCACTCCAGGTCTTAGGGTTTGGAGTCAGGCACCACAGGTGCTGAGGCTGGACGATTAGCAGGTCCACAAAGCCTACAAGATGTGCAGACAGAGAGAGGCTGGGTGCAGCTAGGAATGCTGAAGGCTGCTGGCCTCAGGAGATACTTTGGACGCTATCAAAGGTAAAAACCTTGTGGACTGAACTGCATAACATGTTGCATTCGTGTGGCTGTAGCTAGACGCACGTATAGTGAGGGAAACTGTCTTATGTTTAGGTAGTGCTGGACAAGCAGGGTTTATTTTGTTTGTGCCTGAAGCAAAGGCTGTATTATCATTTATTTTGAGCTTGTGAATAAACGCAGGCCAAGCCTGCATTTGGACTTTATCTGTGTCTGGGACTCTGACTGCTGTTCACACCGCAAACCCGCACCCTACCGAGCTACCTTCCCCACAATATATATAGTGATGAGTAATATTCATGAAAGGCTTTAGCAATATCTATATCTTCTCTGGATAAATGACCATCTCTCTGTTTTATTGCAGATATCCTTGCCTTGCGTCTACGTTGTTTTATCATTGCCATTATAAATTTAGTAGGTTTATTACCATGAGCAAAGAACTTTTGTCTAAGTGACAGATAGTACTTTGCAGATTGGACATTCAGGATGTCTCTTAACTCTTCTCTCTTTTTTGTTAACTCCATTAAGTGCTGATCTGATAGGGATCTTTTATGTATGGTTTCTAATTTGGATATTTCGCTATATAATTTGTCTATTGTTTTTTTTCTACTTTTGTTTTGATATGAGGCTATAGAAATGAAAGTACCTCTTATTACTGATTTATGATTCCCATAAAAGACGTGGGGAAATGTCTTCTGTGTTATTAAGTGTAAAAAACTCTTAAGTTGAGTTCAACTTTTTTCTTTACCTCTGGGTTATCTAGTATGGTTTCATTCAGTCTCCAAATAAATTCTTTCGGTCTGGCTTTAGGGAATGTTAAGGTTAAAAATACCGGGGCATGATCTAAATGAATAATGGAGCCTATCTATTGGCATAAATGCACATAGTGCAAGGGAACAAATATATAATCCAGTCTATGATATGATGAGTGTGGAGCTGAATAGTGGGTATAGTCCCTCACTTTAGGGTGTACATAGCGCCATATGTCTACCAACGAGCTACCTTTCATTAACTTTTTAATGGTAGATAATGTTTTATATGGAACTGCCGTTTTGCCCGTGGAGGAATCTAACGCAGGATCCAGGGAGACATTGAAATCTCCTGCAACTAATGTAATACCTTCTCTAAATTCCTCCAACATTTGCATAACTTGGTGGAACCAAGGTTTATGTGCAGTGTTTGGAGCATATAACTTTATAAACGTGTATAATTGTGAGTCTAGGAGGCCTTTCAGAAATATATATCTACCTCTTGTGTCAACTTTGATATCTTTGAGCATAAAATTGAGCTGCTCATATATGCCAATACTCACACCTAACCTATTTGAATATTGTGAAGTGCTATGAAACCAGACATTATAAGGAGTTCTTGTTAGATCAGGTGTTTTACCATGTTTAAAATGGGTCTCTTGTAGGAATACAATGTGGGTTTTTTCTTTATGTAAGTTCCTGAGAATTTGACTTCTTTTTTGGGGGGATTGAAAACCTCTCACATTGTATGTAGCTAATCTAATGCTGGCCATTTAAATTGTATGTAATAAGTGGTTGTGTGAATAAAGCATACCCTTTGTAATCCAAATATGATGTCCATATGGGTAGACCGCTCACATTTGCACTGTTCCAGGATGAAGGGGAATAGGAGGGGGGTAGTTGTAAATCTATAATAAAAAACATAATGTCAAGAACGACAATAACAAGAAACGTTTTTCTCCGTTTAGGGAATAACTCAAGGAGAACATCAATCTCCTGGGGGAACCTAGCTTGGTTCTCACACCATATCCATCCGGTTTGGTGTGTCTGGAGAAAGGTACACATAACAATTATTGTAAACATTAAGTCATATACAAAGGAGGACATATTTGCTATAAATGGAATTGCTTTTCTTTGATGCTAAACCCAACCACATTTGTTAATATAGTTATACTTCATCTCTTAACACACTAAACTGGTCCATTCGTGCACCATTTTGCTCTGCCATTCTTTAAAGAAGGGCTATAATGTGTAAATGAGAGCTGTGAGAGCTGATCTTCATAGTATGGTGACCATGAGGACCAGTTCTGAGTACTGTTTTACTGCATATTATTTCTATAGGTATACCACATACACAAAGATTTCTACTTAATCTCCTTCTGTCAGAAGTCGACGTGGGGTCATTTTCCCTTGTCTCTTCTTTGATCTTTGTGGCTTGCCATGACAGACCATTTCCCAAGGGGTTGGTGGAGTGATCTCCGATGGGATGAGAGCATCGTTCGCGGATGACCAGTCTGGTATATCTAAATCTTCAATCTCCAGAATTGCTAATAATTCCGGTAGCTCCTTGTGTGTTCTGATAATTAGCTTTTTGTCTTTCCAGGAAATCATCAGTCCAAAGGGAAAGAGCCATCTAAAAGCAATTCATTTATGTCTCAAGTAATCAGTGAGGGGTTTGAGAATTCGTCTTTTGTTAAGTGTTGCTGGGGCGAGGTCTTGAAAGAGCAGCATATTCGAACCTTCATATTCTATGTTGTTATTTTCTCTGGCTTTTTTCATTATTAAAGGGGTATTCCGAGTTATATATATTGATGACCTATCAATATCAGATCGGGGGGGTCCGACACCCGGCACCCCCGCCGATCAGCTGTTTGAAGAGGAGGCGCGCGCCATATCAGCGCTGCCTCCTCTTCACTGTTTACATGCTGGCCATAACAGGGGTAGTGGTGAGTAGGTGTAATTATTCATTTCTATGGGAAGAATCGCTTCCATAGACTTGTATAGGAACTATCCTTCCCATAGAAATGAATGGGGCGGTGAGGTGTAATTACACATACTCACCACTACCCCTGTTACGGCCAGCATGTAAACAATGAAGAGGAGGCATCGCTGATACGGCGCGTGCCTCCTCTTCAAACAGCTGATCGGCGGTGGTGCCAGGCGTCGGACCCCCGCCGATCTGATATTGATGACCTATCCTGAGGACAGGTCATCAATATATATAACTCGGATAACCCCTTTAAGTCTTTTTGAGCATAGTTTAAGAATTTACAAATGATATCCCTGGGGGATCTGCTGGTTTTGGCTTCGGTCGTAAGGCACTGTGTGCTCTTTCAATAATTATTGGTTCTGTATAATCTTCTCCCAGAAGTGATGAACATATTTCAGTTACTGCTTTAGAGACAGCTTCTGGAGCCACAGATTCTGGAACTCCTCTTAGCCTTAAATTATTCCTTCTTCCTCTATTTTCTTGATCTTCAATGTGATCGTAAAGAAGGTTTATGTGTTGCTTTCTTAGTGTTTATGTGATGCTTTCTTAGTATAATCTATGATCTCAGATTGGGTAGTTTCCAGATTTTCCACCCGGGTACCTATTTGTCTCATTTCTCTTTTGATCTCTGCTAGTTCATCTAGAACTGGGTTTAGAGCTTTGGTAAGAGCTTGAGATATGAAGGATCTGGATAAGGGAAGATCGGATGTTGTCTATGCTTCTTCTTCTTCTTCATCATTATCACTTTCTCTTTCCATTTGCTGAGGCGGATTGCGACTCATGGCAGCTTTAGATATAGGTGTTTGTGATACAGTAGTCGCCTGTGATTTTTTTCATGACAAACTTATTTAAGCTTGATTTGTGAGAGTACAGATGAATATGTTTGTTTAGGAGGATCCAGAGTTGGTCCTTTGTACTTTCCTATCTTCACCATATGTTCTAGACCTCAAAAGCCCCTTTAGGTTGAAAAGTCCTCCTCAGCTTGCATACAACTCAAGTCATATGAGGAACATTAATTGTTCATTTTTATTATCTGGTACTTTAATGCTCCCTGGGTATGGAGCACTATTGCTCAAGTGGGTGAGTAAAAAGTGCACAAATATGATGGTTATCTGACCTGTTTGAAGAGCAGTTATCTTGTTTTGCTTGACTTTTGGCCTAGTAATGTGACCTCATGCTCAAATGTCTCCAGGTCCAGTGTTTAGGCAGCGACATTCAATCCTCAGGTACTGGATCGCAGGTGAGGCAGTAAAGGTAGTGACTCAGCGCCAGCCGGCCGGGTCTGTGGAGCGCTGCCTGCTGTCAATATGCTGACCTCGTGGAAGACGCACCAAGATGGCGACAGGAGTCGGTGGAGTTAGATGGTAGAACGTGTACCCAGACTTTTCTCTTCCTTCTCTGCTTATGGGCTGGGTAAGTAGGTGATCCTATAACAGATCAGTGAGTCCTGTTAAGGAGAACTTGTGTCTCCAGGTTTTCTGGGACCTTTCTTAGGCCGAGTACGCACCACGCGTCTCCCAGGGATCGGGACCCACCCCAGGATGAGCCTCTGTTCTGGACTTCAAATATATCCCAATGGGCTTTTATCTACCTTTGTCTGGTCTCATGAGACTTCCACAGCTCACCTCTGTTTTGATCTGGTTCCCGCAGTTCTTCTATACGGAGGGCTCCGACCTCGGCCTCTCCTCTCCAGTAGGCCGCAGACCGGCTGAGGGCCTAAATTCCTTCCTCCTTCACCTGACCAGGCAATTTAGGTATTAAACTGTAGGGGAGGATGTAATTAGCAAGATCCGATGGGGTGTCTTTCTATTTACTACACCGTAGGAGAGGATTCCTAAGATTCCTCGGGTGATATGTAGGAGCTGCTGAATTGCCATCCTCTCTCTTCCACAGCCAGCCACGCCCCCCTGCAGGTATCAATTCAAGAAGTGTTGTGTGAGTCTTAGATTGCAAGTCTGAGCACAGCATATTGGGTACTGAAATGCAATATATGTGGAAAATGTGCTTTTTTTATTTTGCACCTACTGCTACACATTAATTTCTGCAAGATACCCCTTAATAACTTGATGGGTGAAGTTTCCAAAATACGGGCACTTCTCAGGGGTTTCACTTATTATTTCACCCCAGAGCCTCTACAGTTGTCAGCACAAAGGGGCACATTTATTAAAACCGGAATCTAATAAAGTCCTGCACTGGCGATGGACATCGGTGGATCCACTGCCGCTTCTAAGTGTAAGACTGCTTCCTAGCTGTCTTACATTTAGAGCATTTTCTATGCCTAAAGCAGGCATAGAAAATGATAAATGAGATGGGCCTACTGGCCTATGCCCTTCCCTGTCCACACCACACCCACTTTTTTAGACCTGGCATGAGTAGGGAAAAGTCACAGATTGCGCTACAACCTGCACCAGGAATACGCTTAAGATGACCCCCAAGATGCGTAAATCGCCTCAAATGCCACAGTGCTCTATTACGGCTGAGCCCCGTTGTATGTCCAGGCAAAAGATTACAGCCACATTTATGGTGTTTATAATACCATGAAGCACAGCATAATAAGCAGAGAGTTTACATTTCACACTGGCACTGGGTACTGAAATGGGATCTGTTTAAAAAGATGTAAATTTGCACCATTGTGAATTCATTTTTTGCAAAACATCTGTGGGGTCAAAATGATTATTATACCACTTGGTAAATTCTGTGAGGGGTGTTGTTTATACGTAAGATAGGGTCACTTTTTGGGTATTTCTTTTTTTATTTAACCAGAGAGCCTCTTCAGGGTTCGGCCAGTGCTTTATTAATCACCAAACCAGGCCTCAAAATGTGCATGTGCTGTTTATTTTCTGAGTCCTATGATGTGCCCATTCAGCAGTTTACAACCAGTTGAAATATTCCAGAGAAAATTTTGAGGTCCTTTTTCTCCTTATGAAAATTACAATTCTGGGGCTAAGGCAAAATTTTTGTTCTAAATTATATGAAACACCTGTGGGGTAAAATCATCCACCATATCACTCAATAAATTCCTTGAGGGGTGTAGTTTTCTTTACAAAATGCTGTCACTTTTTGTGGGATTCCATTGTAGGGGTACCTCGGGGTCGCTTCAATTTCAGCAAAATCTACCCTTGAAAAGTTAAGGGCATATTGTTCCCTTCTGTGCTCTGAGGTGTGCCTATAGAGTAGTTTACAATGACATATGGCTTGTTTCTGTAAAGTGCAGAATTAGGGTGCTAACTCTTACTGTATTACAGGAAAAATTGATTAAAATCTAAAGGGTTAACAACATTTATAAAAATCAGTTTTGAATAATTTGAGAGGTGAAGTTTCTAAAATGAGGTCATATTTGGGTGGTTTCTATTATGTAAGTCCCTCAAATTCATTTTTTAATTGAATTGGTCCTTTTTCTTGAAAATTTGAAACATTACTTTTAAAATACTAAGCCGTCTGAAGCAAACATAATGTAGACATATTGTGGATGTTGATAACTATTTTGTGAGGTATTACTATTATGTATGAGCAAATTTCTTCAAAATTCGATTCGGCTGATTCGCCGAATTTTACAAAAAAATTTGCTTTGTGACGAATTACTCCGCCACAAAGCGCATTTTTTTTGTAAGTAGTGGGTGCAATGACAGGGAGCTGCGAAAGCGCCGCCCCCGTCATTGTACTCCTCAGATGCCGCGTTCATACATGTGTAAAAACAGTGTAAAATAAACATTAAAAAATACATTAAATCAAACTTACCTCCTCCATTTGCTTGCGACGGGCCGGCCGCTGCCATCTTGCTTGAAGATCTGGAGCGAAATCTCGCGCGGTGCGAGATTACGTCATCACGCCGGCCGGCGTGGTGATGTCATACGTCACTACATGCGGGATTTCACCCCGGGATCTTCGATTAAGATGGCGGCTGGTGGCCCGTCGCGAGCAAATGCAGGAGGTAAGTATGGATTTTTTTCTTTTTTTACACTATTTCAGGATAAATCATGGGATTCGATTCGCTCATCTCTAATCACTATCTATCTTAAAAGCAGAGAAATTCAAATTTTGAAAATTGCAAATGTTTCCAAATTTTCTGTAAATTTTTATTTTCTTTTATAAATTAAGGTAACACTTAACCCAAATTTACATAACATAAAGTACAATTACTAACATAAAGTACAATTTGTCATGAGAAAACTCAGAATCTGTTGGATAAGCAAAATTTATTAGTACATAAAGTAACATATTCGTGACATTTTTATCAGATTTGTAAAATTTGGAATGGTCCATAAGGTGAAAACTGGCTGGGTCCTTAAGGGGTTAAACATAAGCCAGAATATACAGGTGTCTGGTGATTGACAATAAAAAAAACTGTGTAAATTTCATCTTATTTACTAACAGGTGCATGTATAGCATAAGGGCAGGTCATGTAGCTACTATGAGACCTTGGAAAGGATGAACCACCCATGGTTTGTCCCTTTTCTTGTGTATTGGGTGGTGAGAACCTGCACAGATCTCGCTTCTCAATAGAAACTGCACTATTATTAAAGGTTTGGAGGAGAAAAGATTATTGTGGCAAACCCTACAATACAATAGGGGCTACCGTACTTTTGACCTTTGTCATGGAGTCCCCCCTTCTGTACATGCACCACTGCTTCCTATAATATTTAATTGCAATGTTTATATTCCACATCTGTTTTTATGCATTAAAGGAATGACATGCAACTTGTAATTGTAAACTACATGTTTCTCAACATACACATAAGCCACCCCTCATAAACTAATTACTGTCTGGGGGCTAATCCTTATAAGTAATGGTACATAGAAAAATCCTTCTGATCAATTTGTCTGCCAGACTTTTTAATAGAGATTATCAGAAAATCGTTAACATTTTTGACATATGTCAAATAATTGATGTAATGATGCTTAAAAAGCACTGCAGACCCAAGACTATATAGTAATCCGAAACAATATTTCTCTTAAGAGAAATGTGTGGGAGGTAAGAAGCTCTGATAGAAAAAAATAAAAGATCTATATCTAAAAGCAGAGTCGAGTCGTGCTACAATGAATTCCAGGAGACACTAGTCTGAAGGATTTTTTTCCTTCCATGGAATATACTGTATAGAACTGAGAATAAGTGTCAGCTAGTTACATTTTTATACTCTGTTCTTATTATAAATCTATTTTATCTTAATAGCCTTCCTTGGTTCATGAAATAATATTTAACAGTTGCCTATTCGTGACAATACAAAATAGCAGAATCTGTGTTTCTTCTATTGCGGTACTGTATATTGTGTATTGCTTTTTTTTTTTATGAAATGTAATTTTACCTCAATCTTTTAAAAAGTGTCTCCAGTATTCTTTTTAACACTGTAATGTGTGCCCAATTTACACAGGGAAGAAAACACTTTATTGCTGTCATGCTATGTCCCTTCTTAGTAGTACCTGTCAGTTATGATCTCCAATTTGTACAGATCATAATCTGCTTAGAAAATGGCTGAAATTTACAATCTGTATCTGATGCACTTAATTTATTAAGAAGAAGATGCCTCTGGAAGCTTAAATGTACTGTATGCTACTTAGCTATTGGCTGGCTTAGACTTGATTTATAACTTCTGCCAGTTTCTAGCAAAAGTTATAGTAAATACTACAGGCTTTAGGAAGCCCCACCATAATTCGCGAGTCGCGACTTTTTTACACCACAACAGTGGCATAATACCTTTGATAAATGCTCCTGACAGTCTTAAAGTGAGCCAGGTTTACCTGTGGCTGATGCTGGATGAAAACAATAAATGTGGTGCAAATCATGTATACCACTTTTTCTGCAAATTGCACCAGCATTCTGGCACATTTTGATTTGTAAATGCCCCCAATGTTGCCATACAAAAGTAATGTGTCCTCATTAACAGAAACGGAAGATTCCTCTAACTATAATAAAAGATTCCAGGTGAAAGTCCCATGTAAATAACATCCGTCTCTTCAGCCTCTCTTCTCTTCTGACACATTCAGTCCCATGTAAATAACATCCCTCTCTTCAGCCTCTCTTCTCTTCTGACACATTCAGTCCCATGTAAATAGCATCCCTCTCTTCTCTTCTGACACATTCAGTCCCATTTAAATAACATCCCTGTCTTCAGCCCTAACATACAGTCCCAGTTAAATAACTACAACTCCCAGCATTACTCTGCCTTTACTTACCTCTCCTTATAGCAGACATCAGCAAAGGTTCTTCCCCTAGAGTACTCTTCACTGTGGAGCCTCTCATGCACTGTTCGCATGATAACATGTGACCAGTGACATAATCGCAGGTCCTTCTCAGCTACTGCACCGATCACATGACCTGTGATGTCACCACAGGTCCTACACCTCGTGCAGTGCTTTAGATTCGATTGTATTGCCGTTCTGAGGATGGCAATACAATTGTATCTAGCTGGGAGGCAGCACATTCAGGGCCTAGGAGGAAACATCCCTAGCCTAGCAATGCCCCTGCTTCAATGCAAGACAATAAGAAGAGTCAATGCATTTCTAATATTGTCAATAATAAATTCTAGATTCTAGGGTGAATAATAGGGTGGATAAGTTGGTTAAAACAAAATTTATTTAACTTTCAGATCTCTGTTTTACAACCCGATGTCTCAATCTTGTTTCCATCCTTTAAGGCTTAAACATGTAACTATAAACAGTACCCCAGGCCAGGGTACTTGCAAAATTGTTTTATTTGTCATGTCATTTTATGTCATGTATGTTCTCACTATAGTTATGTATGGAAGTGACAGAGTTAACCAACTTTGACTCAGCCCCTTCAGAAAGCTAAGTTGTGGATCCTGGATCCCCCAATTCCCCATTCTTGTTTAAATCCATACATCATTATGCAGGGAGATTTGCCCTGAGAATTGCTTGTGTTTTGATACCATTGGATGTACTACAATTCCCATTCTGGACTTTAGTAAAGACAGAATTTGTTTTTTGCATCTTGCCTGTTTACTGACTCCTGTACCATATACTGGCTATTGCACCTACAGTTACTGCCTAGCACCACACCAAACTTACAATATCAAGTACACCGCAACTACCATCAGACAGGAGCCCAAAAATCAGAGTGTGCTCCGAGGAAATAAAGTCTGCACCTTCCTTTCACTGCCCCGGCCCTAGGAGCATCAATGTGAGGATTGACTGCCATAGCCAGAGCTACTCTCATTCCCATCTTCCGCTCCGCTCCTGCAGGGCTAGCAGCACATACTTAGAATGTGTATCACATGAATCCTGAACACAGCGGATTTCAGTGTGGGCATGCATACTGCTGGACTTTCACTTGGCATTGTACACAGACATGAAACCAATTTCAGCACACTAGAGTCAATTGCTAGTAAGTGTACGTCCACACAGGACAGGTGAGCTGTGGATTTGCAGATATGAATTTTCATGCAGCTAATCCACAGCATTTTACAGCGTTAGTGAAATGGATAAGATTAGGGATGAGCGAACCGAACCGTAACAAACCAGATTCGTTACGAACTTTCCCAAAAGTTCGGTTCGTCACCGAACCGAATTTTGATAAAGTTTGTAACGAATCTGGTTAAAATAACGACGACGCCAAATATACGCATATTTATTGAGAATGTACGCCAATGCGTAAGCTAATGCGTACGCTAATGCGTTAGAATTCATAAAATGCGTACACATTAGCGAACATTCTCAAATATGCGTATATTTAGGGTATGGAATATGCCGTATTCCTTACCCTAAATATACGCATATTTGAGTTTACATTCTCAAATATGCGTATATTTTGCGTTGCCGTTATTTTGAGCGAACCAAACCGAACCGTAACGAACCAGATTCTTAATGAATCTGGTAAAAAAAACTAAACGGCGACGCAAAACTGTACTTTTTTCACAGAATAGACCAGGATACAAGGGCTTATTACTCCTATAATCCCTTGTATCCTGGTTTTCTGTGAAAAAAAAGATGTGTGACGTCACCCACACAGACCAGGAAGTGCCTGATCGCGCCGACATTTTGTCAGTGCGTCTTCAGACATCCAAGGGAAAGGAGCTCAATAGATAGAGAGGGAAAAGAGATAGATAGATAGATAGATAGTCAAACAAGTAGATAGATACAGGGAGAGATAGAGAAGAAATAGAAAGGGTTAGTGAGAAAAGCAGGAGATAGGAAGAGAAAGCTTGATAGAGAAGTTAAGGTGATAGATAGGGAAAGAGGCTGAGAAAGCAAGAGATAGGTAGAGATAGGGAGAGGAAGTCATATAAATAAAAACACTGTATGCTCGTTACTTGAGTAGGAATGTTCGCAGACGCAGTGTATGCGTACGCTAATGCGTACATAGTTAAGTAGCGTACCATGGACAACGCTACACTGTATGTTCGTTACTTGAGTAGGAATGTTCGCAGACGCAGTGTATGCGTACGCTAATATGTACATATTCAGTTAAGTAGCGTACCATGGACAACGCTACACTGTATGTTCGTTACTTGAGTAGGAATGTTTGCATTAGCGTACGCATTAGTTTAAATTCTCAAATATGCGTATATTTTGCATCGCCGTTGTTGAAGTCACTTTGATTTTTTCTACTTTTTTCATTGTAATAGCAACTGCAAGTAAATGAAACTATACCCTACCAGACTCCCATTATTGTTGCAGCAATTATTCAGCCGTTATAGCAAGGTTCGTTTTAGGTTCGGTTCGTACGAATCCGAACTTCAAGCAAATTTGCCGAACCGAACCGAACTTTTCAAAAGTTCGCTCATCCCTAGATAAGATGTTTTAAAAATAGAAACCACACACTACAAAAATACATTCAGCATACATTGGCCTACGGTGCAGATTTTACGTCCACAGCAAATCAATTTATGATGAAGATTTAAGCAGCAGATTACATCTTTTGCAATGCATAGGGTAAATCCACATCAAAATCCACTGCAGAAATGCAGCATAATCAACAGTAATTCAACCCCATGTGGGCATATCCTTAGGGTAAGATCAAATGTTCCAGCTGCACCATGTGGCACGCTCCCACTAATTTTTCATGCAGTAGGTGGGCTTGGTCTGCTGCATAAGGTCAATTTTATATATTTCTCTCCCTCATGTGAGTCAATATTTTCTTTTGTGTGCTAATCTTTCTTCTACTTTATTGAGTGAGGATAAGCTTGTTTTTAAGACAATTTACACAATTGTAACTTTCTTATTGTTTTGAAAGGTGAAAATAGCAACATTTTCTGAATTGTCCAATTAATGCAAATTATATGCAGAAATTATTCAGTTCCCTGCATATTAGCAATGATAAAAAAACGTTCTTTTAATTTTTGTAGAACTATCCATGTCCATAATGTCTATCTATTATATAAGAAAAAATGTCTACTTCTTTATTTGGCTACTACAGCAGTTAGAAACATGAGGTGCATAAGATATCCATCAATGTAAAAAGAGCTACCTACTAGCAATGTAAAGTCACCAGTAGTGATGATCGAAAACCCCAATGTTCGGGTGCTCGGGTGCTCTGGCATCCGAGTATAATGGAAGTCAATGGGAGAAGACCAGGCACCCACTGCTCTGCAGAGGGGAGGGTGTCTGGTCCATAGGGAAACTTCAGAAAATGGTGGAAACAACACAGAAATGGTTAGGAAAGAGCATGGGGAGGATGTCTGGATGCATCTTGGACACAGAAGTCGC
>ONZH01005419.1:0-42486 GCA_900303285.1 Rhinella marina | reverse complement strand
TCGGTGAGCTGTCAGTCGTAAGCGCTGTTGCACTGCCCTGAGAGTGGCAGCATCTGTGGTTGACTTGTGGAAATGCGCACAGATGCGTAGCACCTTGGTGAGCAAATCAGACAAATTGGGGTAGGTCTTGAGGAACCGCTGAACCACAAGATTGAACACTTCGGCCAAGCAGGTTTTATATGCAGTGTTTATATGGGTTGCTGTTACTTTGTGAAATAGTATTGGTGTATAATGGCACATGTGTGAGTCTGCCGAGTTGCAGAGCTGCCACCAGGTTACGCCTGTTGTCACACACAACCATGCCTGGTTTGAGTTTCAGCGGTGCCAGCCAAAGATTGGTCTGCACCGTGATGCCCTGTAACAGCTCTTGGGCGGTGTGTCTCTTGCCACCTAAGCTCAGCAGTTTCAGCACCGCCTGTTGGCGCTTACCCACGGCAGTGCTGCTGCGCCTAGAGATACCGACTGAAGGCGCCGTGCTCACAGATTGTATTTGATAGGAGGAGGAGGGGTTGGAGGAAGAGGCATAATAAGTCGGATAAACCGTGACTGAGGTAGGCCCCACAATCCACGGTGTGGTCAGTACATGAGAGGCCCCAGGGTCAGACTCGGTCCCAGCCTCCACCAAGTTAACCCAATGTGCCATCAGGGAGATATAGTGTCCCTGCCCGCCAGCATTTGTCCATGTGTCCGTGGTTAGGTGGACCTTCTCAGTAACCCGGTTGGTCAGGGCACGGATGATGTTCTCTGACACGTGCTGGTGTAGGGCTGGGACGGCACATCGGGAAAAATAGTGGCGGCTGGGGACCAAGTACCGAGGGACAGCCACCGCCATCAGGTTGCAGAAAGCATCAGTCTCTACCAGTCTATAGCGCAGCATCTCCATGCTGAGCAGTTTGAAAATGTGGACGTTTAGGGCTTTGCAATGTAGGTGGGTGGAATTGTATTTGCGTTTGCGCTTGCGCTCCAATGTCTGATGCAAACACAGCTGAAGGCTGCGCTGGGACACATTGGTGTAGGGTGTGGAGGATCGTGGAGGTGAAGGGGTGGTTGTAGGGCGGGAGGTGCTCGTTCCGGGGTCCTGGGCGGGGGGTTGACTCACAGAGCCAGCATGTGACACAGGGGAAGGAGCAGTGGTATGACCCACAGGAGGTGAACGGCCTTGGTTCCATTGAGTCGTGTGTTTAGCACTCATATGACTGCGCATGTTGGTAGTGGTTAGACTGGTAGTAGTGGCTCCCCTGCTGATCCTGGTGTGGCACAGGTTGCACACAACAGTCCGTCGGTCATCCTCACTTTCTTTAAAGAACCTCCAGACTTGCGAACATCTAGGCCTCGGCACGGGAGCTTCACTCCATGAAACAGTTGCTGATCTACTTGCTCTGGCCCTGCTTCTCCCTCTGGCCACACCACTGCCTCTTCCAACCTGTTCTGGTGCTGCACTTGCTTCCCCCTCAGAAGCACTGTCTTGACAAGGCTTACCAACCCAGCTCGGGTCAGTCACCTCATCAACCACCAGCTCTTCCTCCGATTCCTCACTCTGCTCCCCCCTTGGACTTACTGCCCTGACAACAACGTCACTGTCTGACAACCGTGTCTCATCATCATCATCATCATCCAACACCTCTTGACACACTACTTGCACTAAGTCCACACTTTCATCACCCACAGACTGCGAAAGTTTGAAATTTTGGGCATCGGGACAGAGGAACTGCTCCGGTTGCTGCTGAGCAGTGGTTTGTAAGTCTGGGAAGGGTCCTGAAAAGAGTTCCTGGGAGTATGCCGGATCTGAATCCATATTTTCCATGGGGGGGCCAGGCTGGGGAGAAAGAGGTTGAGCTGGAGGAGCCAGAGGTCTACTCCCTTGGCTAGCGTGGGTGGACTGCGTGGAAGACTGGGTGGTGGATAAATTACTGGACACATTTTCCGCTATATACGTTATCACCTGTTCGCACTGTTGTGGTTTCAATAGTGGTGTACCACGTGACCCTGTAAGTTGCGAGATGAAGCTAGGGAACTAAACTCTGCGGTGTTACACTGCTCCCTCATCAGTAGGTACTGTGTCACCCTGCCCAGGACCACGGCTTCTGCCCCCCTACATCACTTGGAAGCCCACATCCGCGTCCTCGACCCCTAGCCCTTGGGTTCAACATTTTGTGTAATCACTAAACTGTAGAATTAATATCTGAGTCCAAAAACGTATTCTCTAGACTGTGGCTAGTGTACCACACACCACACAATTTTTCACTGGACTGTATTAAATGTATCTGAGAGAAAAAACTTATTCTCTAGACTGCTGCTAGCGTACCGCACAACACAGAATTTTTCACTGGACTGTACTAAATGTAAATGAGAGAAAAAAACGTATTCTCTAGACTGCTGCTAGTGTACCACACAACACAGAATTTTTCACTAGACTGTATTAAATGTATCTGAGAGAATAAACGTATTCTCTAGACTGCTGCTAGTGTAGCACACACCACACAATTTTTCACTGCACTGTAGGATATATAACTGAGAGAAAAAACGTATATTTTCTAGACTCCGACTAGTGTGCAGCACATGGCAGAATTTTTCACTGCACTGTAGGATATATATCTGAGAGAAAAAACGTAGTCTTTAGACTGCGGCTATTGTACCGCAAACCACTCAATTTTTCACTGCACTGTAAGATATATAACTGAGAGAAAAAACGTATATTTTCTAGACTCCGGCTAGTGTGCAGCACACGACAGAATTTTGCACTGCACTGTAGTATATATCACTGAGAGAAAAAAGTATATTTTCTAGACTCCGGCTAGTGTGCAGCACACGACAGAATTTTTCACTGCACTGTAGTATATATAACTGAGAGAAAAAACGTATATTTTTTAGACTCCGGCAAGTGTACCACACACCACACAATTTTTCACTGGACTGTAGTGTATATAAGTGAGAGAAAAAACACATTTTGTAGACTGCGGCTACTGTACCGCACACCATAGAATCGTTTACTGGACTGTAGTCACCGCCATGCTGTGTCAGGCTAAAATTTTGGGTGGTTCAGCTGCTATATTAGTCTAACCAAGCCACTCTGGGGTTCACCGCCATGCTGTAAACTGCAATCTTAGTCTTAACAAGTCATCCTGGGGTTCAGTCCCATCCTGTAAACTGCAATCTCAGTCAAACTTTGTAATTTAGGGGTTCACCACCAAGGTGTGCTAGACTACAATTTTAGCAGGTTCACCTGCAATCTCAGTCACAGACTGTCATTCAGGGGTGCACCACCAAGCTTTTTTAAACCATTTGTTTCTTAGGGTCACCTCCAGGCTCTCTCCCACGATTTTTTGGAGGCTCGCCACTACACTGTCGGCCAAAATTGTCTTGAGGGTCACCGGCGGCCTCTCCCCCACAACTTCAATGAGGGTTACTTACTACCAGGCCCTGGCACACAAACATTGTCTTGAGGGGCACTAAAAGGCTCTGCACCCACCCACGTGTGGAGACTAATAGGTGGGTGCAGTGTGTGTCTTAGCCCGTCTGGAATTAGGAAAGCTGGGCACTGTGCTTGGAGGTCTTTGTTTCTGCCGTGGACAGGGTGGGTGGGTGGTGGGTGCGTGTTTGCCTGTCTGGGATGGGGAGAGCTGGGCACTGTGCTGGGAGAACTTTGTGTACGCTGTGGACTACTGGGTGGGTGCGGGGAGGGAGACGCTTATGCCTGCGTCCTGGGGCGGGGGATAGGACAGCAGTGCCAGCATGGGCAGTGGTGTCACCTGCAGGCAGTGAAGGACCTTCGTTGCACCTAGATGGGTGCTTCACTAACATGTGATGGGCATGTGCCTTGCCCATCTTGGTCTGGGTCAGCACAATTGTCTTGAGGGTCACCACCAGGCTGTTGGCCAGAATTTGGCGTAATGGTACGATTATGCAGCCTCAGAGGCATCCATGCATGCTGCCCCTGGTGTTTTTCTGTCCATTTCCGTGGTGTTTCCATCATTTTCTGAGGTTTCCAGGTTTTCACGCAACCTTCCCTGTGCAGAGCTTTGGTCCCCTGCAAAAAATGCTCGAGTCTCCCATTGACTTCAATGGGGTTCGTTATTCGAAATGAGCACCCGAGCATCCGGAAAAATTCGACTTGAATAACGAGCACCCGAGCATTTTAGTGCTCGCTCATCTCTAGTGGTGAACCTTTTAGAGACCAAGTGCCCAAACTGCAACCCAAAACCCACATATTTATTGCAAAGTGCCAGTCTAGTCTAAGGCATACTGGTACACCATAGACTTTTTCCAGGGTGTGGGTGCCCACAGAGAGGGATCTGAGTGCCGCCTCTGGCACCGGTGCCATAGGTTCGCCACAACTGCACTAGTCCCTCATCCAGCGTAGATACTCCCTCGATCATGCAAAACGATGACACTTGTGGTCAGGTACCCTTGCAGTTCGTCTAGCATGCAGACCACGCTGATGTAAATGATTTTGAATGGTCTGACGTGACACTTGGGTGCCTTTCACCTCTCTTCAATGTGCCTGGAGTTGTGTGGCATTCATCATTCAGTTCCACAGGGCATTGTTCACAATGAAGAGGCCATCAGTGTGTGAAGTGACCAAAGGACATCCACTTCTATGCCTTTCTGTGACTCCTCTCTCTGTATCTCTATTTCAACCTGCTAATGACACTCAGTGACACGCTAAGCTCAGTGGCCACTTCCATCTGAGAACATCCTGCTTGAAGCCTTGCAATGGTGAAGTACTGTTGATCAATTGTTAGGTATCTTCATGGCCTCATGATGTCAAAATATGAACAGCATAATCAGGAGGACTGTTTAAATACCAATTCTAATTGAACCAGGGAATGTACTGGGCGATTCATGGATCAAACACCTGTTGTGAATTTTGCCATTAAACTCCTTGTTAGAGAACAGCAAGTTGTGCAAAAAATACTGAAACATTGAACATTTGGGCATGTGCATTCAAAAGATTACAGGTCAGATTAAGTTCACCTATAAAAGTTACAGTGCATTTTAGGTTCATCCTGAAATTTCACCCAAAAGCCAAATATTCCTACCTTTTTGTGAGTAATGTTTGTGTGTGTGTGTGTGTGTGCCTTGCGAAAGTATTTGGCCCCCCTGGAACTTTTCAACCTTTTGCCACATTTCAGGCTTCAAACAAAAAGATATAACATTTAAAATTTTTGGTGAAGAATCAACAACAAGTGGGTCACAATTGTGAAGTGGAACGAAATTTATTGGCTCATTTAAACTTTTTTTGTAATAATAAAACTGAAAAGTGGGGCGTGCAAAATTATTCGGCCCCCTTGCATTAATACTTTGTTGCGCCACCTTTTGCTGCTATTATAGCTGCAAGTCGCTTGGGGTATGTCTCTATCAGTTTTGCACATCTAGAGACTGAAATTCTTGCCCATTCTTCCATGCAAAACAGCACGAGCTCTTTGAGGTTGGATAGAGAGCATTTGTGAACAGCAGTTTTCAGCTCTTTCCACATATTCTCAATTGGATTCAGGTCTGGACTTTGACTTGGCCATTCTAAGACCTGGATACGTTTATTTTTGAACCATTCCATTGTAGATTTTGCTTTATGTTTGGGATTATTGTCTTGTTGGAAGATAAATCTCCGTCCTAGTCTCAGGTCTTTTGCAGACTCCAACAGGTTTTCATCCAGAATGGTCCTGTATTTGGCTCCATCCATCTTCCCATCAATTGTAACCATCTTCCCTGTCCCTGCTGATGAAAAGCAGGCCCAAACCATGATGCTTCCACCACCATGTTTGACAGTGGGGATGGTGTGTTCAGGGTGATGAGCTGTATTGCTTTAACGCCAAACATATCGTTTTGCATTGTTTCCAAAAAGTTTGATTTTGGTTTCATCTGACCAGAGCACCTTCTTCCACATGTTTGGTGTGTCTCCCAGGTCGCTTGTGGCAAACTGTAAACAAGACTTTTTATGGATATCTTTGAGAAATGGCTGTCTTCTTACCACTCTTCCATAAAGGCCAGATTTGTGAAGTGTTCAACTGATTGTTGTCCTATGGACAGACTCTCCCACCTCAGCTGTAGATCTCTGCAGTTCATCCAGAGTGATCATGGGCCTCATGGCTGCATCTCTGATCAGTCTTCTCCTTGTTTGAGATGAAAGTTTAGAGGGACGGCCGGGTCTTGGTAGATTTGCAGTGGTCTGATACTCCTTCCATTTCAATATGATCGCTTGCACAGTGCTCCTTGGGATGTTTAAAGCTTGAGAAATCTTTTGGTATCCAAATCCGGCTTTAAACTTCTCCACAACAGTATCACGGACCTGCCTGATGTGTTCCTTGGTCTTCATGATGCTGTCTGTGCTTTAACCCTTACACTCCCACGTACGGCGCTGGGGCGATGCGGGCACATGGCGCCCGCTCGCAAGTGCGGCGGGCGTCATTGCCGGCAAGTCTCTGCTGTTTCTAACAGCAGAGACTTGCCGCTACTTACCCGATCGGTGGCGTCTTGCTGGGCCTTTAGACGTGATCACGGCATCTAGTTGCGTCTGAACCCGGAAGCGTACGCTTCCGGGTGGTGTACAGACGCCCCAAGTGGCCAATCGGGGTGTCTGTACACCATATGAAAACTGTAATCCTCGCTGGTGAGGATTACAGTTTTCAAAGTGCAATTCTTATTCTGGCCACTAGATGGCAGGCCAGGATAAGAAATGAGCAATTCTTGGATTTATCTCAGTCTAGTAAATCCCTGATTGCTCATAAAGAAAAAAAAAAAAAAAACAATATATTAGCTCATATTTGAGCTTTAAAATAGTAAAAAAAAAATTTTTTAAATGTTAAAAAAATATATAAAAGTTCAAATCACCCCCCTTTCCGTATAATTAAAAAATAAATACCTACATAACAAAAATATAGACATCATGGGTATCACCGTGACCGAAAACGCCTGTACTTTTAAAATATGAAAAAAAAAAATTCCAATACGGCGAATTGTGTGGCGGAAAAAAGCATCCAAATGGCGATTCGCCGGGTTTTTTTTTCTAAAAAAAATTAAATAAAAAGTGATCCAAAAGTCATACACACCCCAGAATGGTATCAATAAAAACTTCAGATCACCCCGCAAAAAAGAGCCCCCATACAGCTCCGTACACATAAATACCAAAAAGTTATAGGGGTCAAGATATGACAAGGAAAAAAGAAAAAAAGGGCAACTTTGTAATTATTTTATCACTATCAAAACGCAGGAAAAACTATACATATTAGGTATTGCCGGATTCGTACTGACCAGTAGAATGAAAGTAACTGGTCAGTTTTAATGCACATTGAACGCTGTAAATAAGAAACCCGTAGAACTATAGCGGAATAGCGTTTTTTTTTGCAATTTCACCCGATTTGGAATTTTTTTCCCGCTTCCCACCACACCATATCAAATATTAAATGGTGGTGTTGGAAAGTACAACTTGTCCCGCAAAAAACAAGCCCTCATACAGCTATGTGAACAGAAAAATAAAACAGTTATGGCTGTTTGAAGGCAGGGAGCACAAAACGAAAATGCATAACCGAAAAAAACCTCCGGGACTGAAAGGGTTAAACAGAACCCTGAGACTATCACAGAGCAAGTGCATTTATACGGAGACTTGATTACACACAGGTGGATTCTATTTATCTTCATCAGTCATTTAGGACAACATTGGATCATTCAGAGATCCTCAATGAACTTCTGGAGTGAGTTTTCTGAACTGAAAGTAATAAATTTCGTTCCACTTCACAGTTGTGACCCACTTGTTGATTCTTCACCAAAAACTTAAAATGTTATATCTTTTTGTTTGAAGCCTGAAATGTGGCAAAAGGTTGAAAAGTTCCAGGGGGGCGAATACTTTCGCAAGGCACTATATATATATATATATATATATATATATATATATATTGCAGTTTTTACTGATGTCTGCAGTTTTTGCTGCATTTATTACTTTTTTTATTTTAAATAAGTAAATAATGCTAACTATAGATGTTAGCTGATTTTTTTTTTTTTAAATGATGAATAATTGGTCCATATGTGTAAAAGCCGTTAAAGCATTTTTATTTATTCTAAAACTTCCTACAAAAAAAATCGCTTGAGCATTAAGTGAACATATCCATTTTTTTATATTTTAAAGAGTGTCAGAACACATTATTGTCTGTAGTTTACATATTCCACATATACTCTGAGGAACATTTAAATAAGTTACACTGGGGAGATCTTTCTTTTGGAGAACCCAAGATATAATGATTTTATAGATTCAGTCTCCTGTTAATTACATTGACTTTTGGTACTAACATGTTACACATCATACTTTTATAGTGTTACCAGAATATTGTGGAACATTTCCACAATCCTTGTGGAAATATCATGATAAGATAAAAAAATGGATGTTTTCAAGTATGCAAACATTTTCTTTAATTGAAAATTATATTGTGGGTTATGTTGTGCATTTTAACTCTTCCACATATGGTAAACAATGAGATACCACTGATTACGAAGGACAATTTTCGGTAAAAATTTCTTCCTGAGGGAACTGAATATTTTTAATACTGTATAGTACAAGGATTAGTCAAAAATGCTATACAGTTGCTTACAGTAAGCTTCTGTAGGCAAACTTCTTTTGTGAAGGATTCATTGTTAATAAATTATATCAAAACCAAGCCAAGCATAATTATATTCGCCTCAATCATAGAAAAAAACAGATGCTGGAAATTGTTATATTTGTCACTCTGTGTTATAGTTTTAGGTATCTGTTGGGTTTACAAGCATCTGTTGGGGTACAAATAGATCATTCCCTAGCAAGCATGCCTGCTGTTTCATACAGCAGGCTCCCGCAGCTAATGTTTTTGATTGGTGATAATGTTCACTGCAGACTTCTAAATTGTGACCATGGCATCTGAGAGGGGTAAAACCTGGAAGTGTACTCATTACTCGTATATCCCAGGCCACCAGGTGGCAGCACTGAACTGGGATATAGCAATTTCTGTACAGAATAATAGAGCAAATTCCATTATTCTGTACAAGTTGCAATCTGATGCTTGCAAGCTGTGGTTCATTTGGAAACCTAACAAAAAGTTTTAAAAAAGTTTAAAAAAAAGTTTTGGAAGATATTAAAAAGAAAAAAAAAAACATTCAAATCACCATCCTTTCCCTAAAATCAAAATAAATAAACAATTTAAAAAATAATATTATAGGCATCACTGTGTGCGGAAATAGATGAGGAAAGAGTAAAATACATTTAGTTACGAAGTAAAATATAAAAAGCAACTATGGATATAGAGCATAAATGTACTGGAATATATATACAAATATAACCTTCAATTATATATCAGATGGATCTTTTCACTCTTTGCCAAAATGATGAATACCAGGATTCCAAAATCCGTTGTGGCGAAGGTCAATTCAAATATGTCATGACAATATAAAATATAAAATACTGGTATTGTATTAGCAATTACTGTAGATTGTTGCTCTATTGCAAAAATAAATAAAAAGATAAAAACAGTCATAAACCACTTAGCAGACTTCGTAGTCTCAGTATGGTATTGGTAGTAAGATGTTCCCAAATGGACGGAATTTCTACTAGAAGAAACAGAAGTATCTCTCCAAACGATCACCAGCCGGGGCGTCCCCCGTGGTGTCTGTATAATAGTACTTATACAAAGTATCCAATCAATCACGGGGAGCTCCTCCACAGATTGTGGGATTGCGGGATCGCTCGTCTTGATCTTCGGCGTCCCACGTGGCACCCTCTAGCACGATCTCACTGAATATGTTGGTCGTAAGGCGGCTTGTACGTGATTGGAACTGGATCTGTATACAGCAAAGCAGTTGGCTTTAATGCTGCTCTGTGGAGCTGGACTTCCACACTTGCAAATCTCGGGTGAGCGGTAGTGGTGGGTGTATGTGAATGCCAAAAATGCCAAACGTGTTTCAAGGTCAGCTGACCTCTTCCTCAGTGGCTATCATTCGTAAGGATAAGCAACACCCACTATTTATATCCGCTCCAATTGTTACACCCCCAAGAAAAGAAAAGAAAAAAAAAACCCTCACCCAATTTAGCTATATTAGGGCATTAATGAATACCCTTATCTCCATTGATATTATAAATGGATGTTCAGTAATTTTCATCCCCTATCTTCAATTTTAAAAAAAATGAATTCTGGTAAAGATTCATTATCTGTATATATCCCAACACATATATCTGGAACGTGTATAGAAAAATTTAAAAATATATAAAAATATGACAGTGCTATAACATATCAAACGGGGAATAAAATAAATCAAGAACTTGAAAATAAACGTTGTATACTAAAGCAAGCATATATCATGCCACATATATAATCAATTCTTATAAATATTACCATATAATATCAATGATCTATAATCACAATAATATTTGCAATAATATAAATGGGAAAAAGAATGGGAAAAAGAAAAAACGAGAGACTTAAGTGGAGATGGAAGGATGGGTCACTCTCCAAAGAGATATCGAGGTGCTGGTAATATGACAGCCAAACCACGATGTGTCGTCGGAGGGGGACCCAAACCTGGGGAATCAGATAAATCCAAATAATTCGAAGTCGGCATTTAGACCTCCTGGTACTGTGGTGTCTAGATCATAGATTCTTCTGGTTTCCTGTCTAGACATCCGTTTAGTATGGTCACCTCCCCTCCAGTGAGGTTCTACCCTCTCGATGGCCGCAAAACTCAATTGACTAGGATCGCTATTCTGAAAATCTTTAAAGTGCTTCGATAGTGTATGTTTTTCGAACCCACTTCTAATTTTAGTCATATGTTCAGATATTCTTTTTTTTAAGGATCTTTTAGTGTGTCCCACATATTGTTTGTGGCATGTGCACTCTATAACATAAATCACATTGGTGGTACTGCAAGTTAAAAATTCTTTGATGGTATATAGAAAAGAATTTCTTGTAAATTTTATATTTATTGTTTTTTTAGGAAATATTGCGGTCTTGCAACATCCACACGTGCCACATCTGTAGAAACCCCTCAGATTACACCACTTGTGGATTTTCATGGAATTCAGTTTTTTCTCTTTAATTGTAGGGGCTATCTGAATACCTAAGTTGGGGGCTCTTGTGTATGTAATCTGTGGGATGACTGGAATGATTGGCCCTATCACTTTGTCCTGTTTAAGGAAATGCCAATTTTTTTTATAATATATTCTATTTTTTTATATTCAGCATTGAAAGGTAAAATGATTCTCAAATTTTCCCCTTCAGTAATATTATTTATTCTTTGTTGTTTCTCAATGAAAAAGGACTCGAATGCAGCTTTAAAGATTTTCAGAATAGCAATCCTAGTCAATTGAGTTTTGCAGCCATCGAGAGGGTAGAACCTCACTGGAGGGGAGGTGACCATACTAAACGGATGTCTAGACAGGAAACCAGAAGAATCTATGATCTAGACACCACAGTACCAGGAGGTCTAAATGCCGACTTCAAATTATTTGGATTTATCTGATTCCCCAGGTTTGGGTCTCCCTCCGACAACACATCGTGGTTTGGCTGTCATATTACCAGCACCTCGATGTCTCTTTGGAGAGTGACCCATCCTTCCATCTCCACTTAAGTCTCTCGTCTTTTCTTTTTCCCATTCTTTTTCCCATTCTTTTTCCCATTTATATTATTGCAAAAATGATTGTGATTATAGATTATTGATATTATATATTAATATTTATAAGAATGGATTATATATGTGGCATGATATATGCTTGCTTTAGTATACAATACAACAACAAGTTTATTTTCAAGTTCTTGATTTATTTTATTCCCCGTTTGATATGTTATAGCACTGTCATATTTTTAGATATTTTAAAATTTTTCTATACACGTTCCAGATATATGTGTTGGGATATAAACAGATAATGAATCTTTACCAGAATTCATTTTTTAAAAAATTGAAGATAGGGGATAAAAATTACTGAGTATGATAAAAAACGCAAGAGGATTTGAAAAAATGCATTAAAACCGCAGTACCTATTTAAAACGTAGAATGAATATGATGGACATCCATTTATAATATCAATGGAGATATGGGTATTCATTAATGCCCTAATATAGCTAAATCGGGTGAGGGTTTTTTTTTCTTTTTTTCTTGGGGGTGTAACAATTGGAGTGGATATAAATAGTGGGTGTTGCTTATCCTTACGAATGATAGCCACTGAGGAAGAGATCAGCTGACCTTGAAACGCGTTTGGCATTTTTGGCATTCACATACACCCACCACTACCGCTCACCCGAGATTTGCAAGTGTGGAAGTCCAGCTCCACGGAGCAGCATTATAGCCAACTGCTTTTCTGTATACAGATCCAGTACCAATCACGTACAAGCCGCCTTACGACCAACATATTCAGTGAGATCGTGCGAGAGGGTGCCACGTGGGACGCCGAAGATCAAGACGAGCGATCCCGCAATCCCACAATCTGTGGAGGAGCTCCCCGTGATTGATTGGAATCCATCTGTAGTCACACCGGTATCGGTATCGTATGCCTTTAGCCTTTAGCCTTTGCATGCATTTTTTTTGCTGGAACTAATCGATACTTTGTATAAGTACTATTATACAGACACCACGGGGGACGCCCCTGCTGGTTATCGTTTAGAGAGATACTTCTGTTTCTTCTAGTAGAAATTCCGTCCATTTGGGAACATCTTACTACCAATACCATACTGAGACTACGAAGTCTGCTAAGTGGTTTATGACTATTGTTATCTTTTTATTTATTTTTGCAATAGAGCAACAATCTACAGTAATTACTAATACAATACCAGTATTTTATATTTTATATTGTCATGACATATTTGAATTGACCTTCGCTACAACGGATTTTGGAATCCTGGTATTCATCATTTTGGCAAAGAGTGAAAGGATCCATCTGATATATGATTGAAGGTTATATTTGTGTATATATTCCAGTACATTTATGCTCTATATCCATAGTTGCTCTTTATATTTTACTTCGTAAATAAATGTATTTTACTCTTTCCTCATAATCCAGATGGGAGTGCCCATTTAATATATATTTTCTCTATCTTTTTTCTTTGGACAAGGTGGGTTTTGTCCCTCAATAGAGCACCCAACCATAACGTAGTGGAGTGCGTAGTCTCAATATCCGATTTCTCTTTGACTGTGTGCGAAAATGCCTGTACTATTAACCTCTTAATGACCGGGCCATTTTGCACCTTCGTGACCAGGCTTATTTTTGAAAATCTGACATGTGTCACTCTATGTGGTAATAACTTTGGAACACTTTTACTTATCCAAGCCATTCTGAAATTGTTTTCTCGTGACACATTGTACGTCATGACAGTCATAAATTTGAGTCAATATATGTCAACTTTATTTATGAAAAAATCCCAACTTTACCAACATTCCCCATATGTCTACTTTATGTTTGCATCATTTTGTAAATGTCATTTTATTTTTTTGGGACATTAGAAGGCTTAGAATTTTAGAGGCAATTCTTAAAATTTTTAAGAAAATTTCCCAAACCCACTTTTTAAGGACCAGTTCAGGTATGAAGTCACTTTGTGGGGCTTACATATTAGAACCCCCCCCCCATAAATGTTCCCATTTTGGAAACTATACCCCTCACGTTACTTAACACTGATTTTATAAACTTTGTTAACCCTTTAGGTATTCCACAAGAATTAAAGGAAAATTGAGATGAAATTTCTAAATTTCACTTTTTTGGCAGATTTTCCATTTTAGTCCATTTTTTCTTTAACACATCTAAGGTTAACTGCCAAACAAAACTCAAATATTTATTACCCTGATTCTGCGGTTTAAAGAAACACCCCACATGTGGTGGTAAACTGCTGTATGGGCACATGGCAGGGCGCAGAAGGAAAGGAGCGCCGTATGGTTTTTGGAAGGCAGATTTTGCTGGACTGGTTTTTAGACACCATGTCCCATTTGAAGCCCCCCAGATGCACCCTATAGTACAAACAATCAAAAAGTGACCCCATTTTGTAAACCACGAGTTAAGATGATTTTATTGGTACTATTTTGGGGTACATATGATTTTTAATCGCTCTATATTATTTTTTTTTTGGGAGGCAAGGTAACCGAAGAATGGATGTTTTGGCACTGTATTTATTTTTTGTTTTTTTATCATGTTCATCTGACAGGTTAGATCATGTGGTATTTTTATAGCGCAGGTTGTTACAGACACGATGATATCAAATATGTCTACTTTCTTTGTTTCAGTTTTACATAATAAAGCATTTTTGAGAAAAAATATGTTTTTGCGTCTCCATTTTCTGAACGCCATATCTTTTTTTATTTTTCTTCTGATCGTTTTGTGTAGGGGCTCATTTTTTGCAGGAAGAGTTGAAATTTTTATTGGTACCATTTTTGGGTACATATTATTTTTTGATTATTCATTATTAGAGATGAACGAGTAGTGAAATATTCGAAAGTTCGAAATTCGATTCGAATAGACCGCGAAATTCGACTATTCGACCGGATATCGAATCCCATTAAAGTCTATGGGAAAAAAATGCTCGCCACTTGGAAATCTCAATTCGACCACTTGGAGGTCACCAAGTCCACCCTGGAACCTCAGAAAAGGATGCCAACACTGCTGGAATGCAACTGGGACAGCAGGGGAAGCATGTCTGGGTGCATATAACGCGCCCAAGTCGCACTATTACGCCACTATCACAGCCTCTCAACAATACACTCCAAACACAATCTAACCTCTCTGTAAAGTGAGACCATACAAGGAAACCTTCTTTCCTCTACATTGCCATGGACCCCAAGCCAAACTAGACAAAAAAGAAGATAAAATTCTGCACCCCTTAAAATCACGTTGCCTATGACAACCACAGATGGCATAGGCAAGGGGGAAAGCAAATAGACCCCACCCCTAATTGTCATTGTGTGTGTGTGTGAGATGTGGTCAGACATGTCTTCTTTAAAATGTAAAAACAACTCAAACACATGCAGAAGCCTTAAAATGCCCAAATTGTTGGCGCTTGAGATGTCAGTGACCCGACCTGGCCCAGTGTCATGTCTAGCAGGTAAAGCAGTGGGGATGTTGAGGGATGCGTAGGACCGCAAAAGGCAGGAAGAGGCCGTGGGCTGGCCAGAGGCTCATGGAAAATTTTGTGGAGGCCCAAGAGGTGAGACGTCTTAAAAATTGTGTGGAGGCTAAAGAGGTGAGACGTGTTAAAAATTATGTGGAGGCCCAAGAGGTGACACCTCTTAAAAATTATGTGGAGGCCCGAGAGGTGACACCTCTTAAAAATTATGTGGAGGCCCGAGAGGTGAGACCTCGAAAACGTTTTGTGGAGGCCCAAGAGGTGACACCTCTTAAAAATTATGTGGAGGCCCAAGAGGTGACACCTTTTAAAGGCTGCAGTTATCCACAGATTTGCATGCAATGTAAAATGGTTACACTCATTTTATAAAGGCAACTATCATGAAAAATCAGTTTAAATGTATTGAGGGCAGCACAGAGTATTTTTACAGAGGAAGGAGTATTCTTTTTATTTTTTTTCCTTTTTTTTATATGTATATGCTGTTGCCTTCAGTATATGAGAGTTGATTTCATGATGCTACTGCAGCCACTTAAAACGTTTTAAGTCTTGTTTTGTTTTTTTGAATACTGAGAATGCTATTTTGTACCAGATTTTGTATGTAAAGACTGAACACATTAAAATGAGAATGTTACCAAAATTATAATTTATAATTTATTTACCTTTTGTGGAGGCCCAAGAGGTGAGACCTCTTAAAAATTATGTGGTGGCCCAAGAGGTGAGACCTCTTAAAAATTATGTGGTGGCCCAAGAGGGGAGACCCGTTAAAAATTATGTGGAGGCCCAAGAGGTGAGACCTGTTAAACATTTTGTGGAGGCCCAAGAGGTGAGACGTGTTAAACCTTTTGTGGAGGCCCAAGAGGTGAGACCTCTTAAAAATTATGTGGTGGCCCAAGAGGGGAGACCCGTTAAAAATTATGTGGAGGCCCAAGAGGTGAGACCTCTTAAACATTTAGCGCAGGCCCAAGAGGTGAGCCATAAATATATAAATTGTTCTTATTTACGGAGCAATTCTACGGCGGTTAAGGAGGAGGAGGAGGAGGAAATGGCACTTCATACATATGGCACTTTACTTTTGGCTGCTTTCCACGGTTGGAGAAGCAAAGTCCGGGTCAATCCACTTGCTGTTCATTTTGATTAGCGTCAGCCTGTCGGCACTGTCGGTTGACAGGCGGCTGCGCTTATCGGTGATAATGCCCCCGGCAGCGCTGAACACCCTTTCTGATAGCACGCTGGCGGCAGGGCAGGCAAGCACCTCCAAGGCGTACAGGGACAGTTCCAGCCACGTGTCCAACTTGGAGACCCAGTAAGTGTAGGACGCCGAGGGATCGGGGAGGACAGGGTTACGGTCTGCCAGGTACTCCCGCAACATCCGCCGATACTTGTCCCTCCTGCTGATAGCGGGCCCCGCAGTGATGGAAGTTGCACGAGGGGGTGCCATGAACGTGTCCCACACCTTGGAGAGTGTTCCCCTGGTGGCTGTGGGCCTGATCGATGTTGAGGGACTCTGGGAGACCCTCTCCTCTCTGCCGCCAGCGATGCTGGGTGGGAAAATCTCCATCATGTTCTGCACGAGTTCCCTCTGGTATTCCAGCAATCGATTCGTCCTCTCCTCTACCGGAATAAAAGAGGAGACGTTATCTTTATACCGGGGGTCCAGGATTGCGAAGACCCAGTACAGTTTGTTCTCCACTATCCGGACAACACGTGTGTCCCGGGAAAAGCAGCCCAGCATGAAGTCAGCCATGTGTGCCAGACTCTGAATAGGCATGACGTCACTGCCCCCACCAGAAGGATCACTTGCCATTTCCTCCTCTTCCTCTTCCGCCTCCTCTCCGCCCCATCCGCGCTGAACCAATGGGACGCGCACAGCCTGACTGCTACCCTCGCCGCCAGCATCCTCCTCCTCTTCCACAGCCACCTCCACGTCGTCCTCCTCCTCCTCATCCTCCTCCTCCTGCAACTGCCACCGTGAAGCAGACAAAAGTGTGGTCTGACTGTGTAGCTCCGTTGCGTCTCCTCCTACCCCCGTCTCCTCTGCGTGCAATGCGTTCTCCCTTATTGCGATGAGGGATTCTTTAAGGACGCATAGGAGCGGGATGGTTACGCTCACTATAGCGTCCTCGCTGCTGACCTTCTTGGTGGACTCCTCAAAGATACGCAGTACATCGCATACGTCTGCCATCCATGGCCACTCGTGGTTGGCAAACTGAGGGAGCTGAGTTGGAGGCACGCGTGGATTATTAATCTGGTACTCCATCAATGCTCTCTGCTGCTCACACACCCTGGCCAACATGGAATAGGTGGAATTCCAGCGAGTCGGCAGGTCGCACAACAGCCGATGTTCAGGCAAATGGAGGCGTTGCTGGAGTTTTTTTAAGCTAGCAGCAGCTACAGTTGACTTCCGAAAGTGTGCGCACAAGCGCCGCACTTTCACCAGTAGCTCTGCCAGGTTGGGGTAAGTCTTTAGAAATTTTTGGACTACCAGATTAAAAACGTGGGCCAGGCATGGTACGTGATTGAGTTCGGCAAGCTCCAGAGCCGCCACCAGGTTACGGCCGTTATCGCACACGACCATGCCTGGTCCTAGCTGCAGCGGCGACAGCCACATCTCCGTCTGCTGCAGTATGGCGTCCCTCACCTCTGGGGCGCTGTGCTTCCTGTCGCCCAAGCTGATGAGCTTAAGCACCGCCTGCTGACGTCTCCCCGCGCCAGTGCTGCAACGCTTCCAGCTAGCGGCTGAGGGCGATGTTAAGGCACAGGAGGAGGAGGAGGAGAGGAGGGGGGTTTATCAGAACCCATGCTGGCAATCTTGGGCGGGGGTGGTAGGTAGGCCGTCTCTGTTTGCGACCCCGTCCCCGCCTCCACTACATTCACCCAGTGTGCCGTCAAAGAAATGTATCGTCCCTGGCCGCAAGCGCTTGTCCATGAGTCGGTGGTCAAGTGGACCTTTGCGCTGACTGCGTACCTCAGGGCCCGCCTGATGTTACGCGACACGTGCTGGTGCAGGGCGGGGACGGCACTCCGGGAAAAGTAGTGGCGGCTGGGGACGGAATAGCGAGGTGCGGCAGCCGCCATCAGGTCGCGGAAGGCCTGCGTCTCCACAAGCCTAAACGGCAACATCTCCAGGGCCAGCAGTTTGGAGATGTGGCAGTTTAAGGCTTGGGCTTGGGGGTGACTCGAGGCGTACTTCCGCCTGCGGTCGAACGCCTGCGAGATGGACAGTTGTTGGGACGAGGAGTGTGAAGGTGCAGGCGAAGAGGCGGGGAAGGGGCGGGGGAAGGGGAGGCTGAAGGAGAAGGCCCCAAAGTAGCAGAGGCAGAGGCAGATGTGGAGGTGTCCTGGCTGGAGGTCTGGACCGCAGTGGCAGCACACAACAAAGGGGAAGAGGCAGTGGCAGCAAGACCGGGCGCAGTTTGTATTGCGTTTGCTCTCTCCCACTCAGCCCAGTGCTTGAATTCCAAGTGACGCCGCATGCCTGAGGTGGTCAGATTGCTCTTCTCAGAGCCCCTACTCAGTTTTGAGTGGCAGAGTGTGCAAACCGCGCTCAGTTTGTCATCCGCACAAACATTAAAATATCTCCACACCACAGAAGTACGAGGCCTCGATGGGGGAGCTTCGCGCGACTGGCCGCTGCCGGGAACAGCTTCGGCCCTGCTGGCTGTGGCCTCACTTCTCTGTCTGAACTGTCCTCTGCCTGTGGCCATCCCTCTGCCTGTGGACATCCCTCTGCCTGTGGACATGCCTCTGCCTGTGGACATCCCTCTGCCTGTGGACATCCCTCTGCCTGTGGACATCCCTCTGCCTGTGGACATCCCTCTGCCTCTTGCTGCCTTTTTCGGTGCTGCGCAGACCACCACCTCTCCACTGCTTTCCTCGCTGGACATCACCCCTGGCCAAGTGGGGTCGGTCATTTCGTCATCCACCAGCTCCTCTTCCACTTCCTCACTCTGCTCCTCCTCCTGCCCACTGGACATTCCAACAGCCTCCCTTGATGGCAACTGCGTCTCATCATCATCATCGCTCATGATAACAGATGCTGGCTCAGGGTCCACATCAGCAGGAGATGGCGAAAACTCCAGTGTTTGGGCATCACTACAAACAAATTCCTCTGCTAGCTCCTGGGATTCTTCCGGCACATCTGAAAAAGGACCCGAAAAGAGCTCCTGGGAGGGGTCAATGGTGGGATGACTCTGTTGGCCAGGTGTGGAGGAAGGAGGGTCAGAGTGAGACTGTGTGGATGACTGGCTGGTGGACAACTGTGTGGAAGCGCTATCGGCTATCCATTGCACCACCTGTTCAACCTGCTCAGGCCTCAACAGCGGTGTAACCCGCCCCCTGCTTAACTGTCCCATAAAGGCAGGGATTCTGGATGAGCGGGATCCTGGCTGATCCTCACCAGCACACATTGTATCCCCACTGGCTTCAACAAGGCCCCCAACAGCATTTCCGCGCCCCCGTCCTCGTCCACGTCCACGTCCTATTCCGCTAGCCCCCCTCCGCATTTTATTTTTTTTTGGTTACAATATTTTGCCTTCACAGCCGTGAAATTAGTTTGCAAGAGAACGCACAGTACAGTTGCCAGTTAAGGCCTATATATTGTATTTTTCAAGGTACACAGCAGTGTATTAAGTGATCAGACGGTGTGTATGAACACCAGTTATGAGAAATTACTTTGCAAGAGAACGCACAGTACAGTTGCCAGTTAAGGCCTATATATTGTATTTTTCAAGGTACACAGCAGTGTATTAAGTGATCAGACGGTGTGTATGAACACCAGTTATGAGAAATTACTTTGCAAGAGAACGCACAGTACAGTTGCCAGTTATAAGGCCTATATATTGTATTTTTCAAGGTACACAGGCCTTTTATTAAGTGATCAGACGGTGTGTATGAACACCAGTTATGAGAAATTACTTTGCAAGAGAACGCACAGTACAGTTGCCAGTTATAAGGCCTATATATTGTATTTTTCAAGGTACACAGCCGTGTATTAAGTGATCAGACGGTGTGTATGAACACCAGTTATGAGAAATTACTTTGCAAGAGAACGCACAGTACAGTTGCCAGTTATAAGGCCTATATATTGTATTTTTCAAGGTACACAGCAGTGTATTAAGTGATCAGACGGTGTGTATGAACACCAGTTATGAGAAATTACTTTGCAAGAGAACGCACAGTACAGTTGCCAGTTATAAGGCCTATATATTGTATTTTTCAAGGTACACAGCCGTGTATTAAGTGATCAGACGGTGTGTATGAACACCAGTTATGAGAAATTACTTTGCAAGAGAACGCACAGTACAGTTGCCAGTTATAAGGCCTATATATTGTATTTTTCAAGGTACACAGGCCTTTTATTAAGTGATCAGACGGTGTGTATGAACACCAGTTATGAGAAATTACTTTGCAAGAGAACGCACAGTACAGTTGCCAGTTATAAGGCCTATATATTGTATTTTTCAAGGTACACAGCCGTGTATTAAGTGATCAGACGGTGTGTATGAACACCAGTTATGAGAAATTACTTTGCAAGAGAACGCACAGTACAGTTGCCAGTTAAGGCCTATATATTGTATTTTTCAAGGTACACAGCAGTGTATTAAGTGATCAGACGGTGTGTATGAACACCAGTTATGAGAAATTACTTTGCAAGAGAACGCACAGTACAGTTGCCAGTTATAAGGCCTATATATTGTATTTTTCAAGGTACACAGCCGTGTATTAAGTGATCAGACGGTGTGTATGAACACCAGTTATGAGAAATTACTTTGCAAGAGAACGCACAGTACAGTTGCCAGTTATAAGGCCTATATATTGTATTTTTCAAGGTACACAGCCGTGTATTAAGTGATCAGACGGTGTGTATGAACACCAGTTATGAGAAATTACTTTGCAAGAGAACGCACAGTACAGTTGCCAGTTAAGGCCTATATATTGTATTTTTCAAGGTACACAGCAGTGTATTAAGTGATCAGACGGTGTGTATGAACACCAGTTATGAGAAATTACTTTGCAAGAGAACGCACAGTACAGTTGCCAGTTAAGGCCTATATATTGTATTTTTCAAGGTACACAGCAGTGTATTAAGTGATCAGACGGTGTGTATGAACACCAGTTATGAGAAATTACTTTGCAAGAGAACGCACAGTACAGTTGCCAGTTATAAGGCCTATATATTGTATTTTTCAAGGTACACAGCCGTGTATTAAGTGATCAGACGGTGTGTATGAACACCAGTTATGAGAAATTACTTTGCAAGAGAACGCACAGTACAGTTGCCAGTTAAGGCCTATATATTGTATTTTTCAAGGTACACAGCAGTGTATTAAGTGATCAGACGGTGTGTATGAACACCAGTTATGAGAAATTACTTTGCAAGAGAACGCACAGTACAGTTGCCAGTTAAGGCCTATATATTGTATTTTTCAAGGTACACAGCAGTGTATTAAGTGATCAGACGGTGTGTATGAACACCAGTTATGAGAAATTACTTTGCAAGAGAACGCACAGTACAGTTGCCAGTTATAAGGCCTATATATTGTATTTTTCAAGGTACACAGCCGTGTATTAAGTGATCAGACGGTGTGTATGAACACCAGTTATGAGAAATTACTTTGCAAGAGAACGCACAGTACAGTTGCCAGTTATAAGGCCTATATATTGTATTTTTCAAGGTACACAGGCCGTGTATTAAGTGATCAGACGGTGTGTATGAACACCAGTTATGAGAAATTACTTTGCAAGAGAACGCACAGTACAGTTGCCAGTTATAAGGCCTATATATTGTATTTTTCAAGGTACACAGCAGTGTATTAAGTGATCAGACGGTGTGTATGAACACCAGTTATGAGAAATTACTTTGCAAGAGAACGCACAGTACAGTTGCCAGTTATAAGGCCTATATATTGTATTTTTCAAGGTACACAGCCGTGTATTAAGTGATCAGACGGTGTGTATGAACACCAGTTATGAGAAATTACTTTGCAAGAGAACGCACAGTACAGTTGCCAGTTAAGGCCTATATATTGTATTTTTCAAGGTACACAGCAGTGTATTAAGTGATCAGACGGTGTGTATGAACACCAGTTATGAGAAATTACTTTGCAAGAGAACGCACAGTACAGTTGCCAGTTATAAGGCCTATATATTGTATTTTTCAAGGTACACAGCCGTGTATTAAGTGATCAGACGGTGTGTATGAACACCAGTTATGAGAAATTACTTTGCAAGAGAACGCACAGTACAGTTGCCAGTTATAAGGCCTATATATTGTATTTTTCAAGGTACACAGCAGTAGTGCCAAATATAGTTTGGTATGTAGCAGAGCACCTAATACACCACTAATGCCTCTCTCTGTCCCTACTCCAGCAGCTATCCCTGAATACAGCAGCCGTTCTCTGTAAAGTCTATATTGTAGTAAGCTATCACTGAAGTCCACTGTAGTAGCCCTGATAAGGGCTTTTAATCACGCTCCTGCCTGTCCAACAGCTAAAATCTGTCTCTCCCTTCTCCAGCCTCTGTCCCTGACTAAGTTCACGCAGCATATGCGTACGAGCCGGAAGAGCTGAGTTTTTAATATTCGAGGTCACATGGTTTTTCCAGCCAATGCATGTAGACGCTGTTTTCGCGCTGCCAGCGTGCTCAGCGTGCCTGTCATACCCCCCCTGCATGGTGATTGGTGGAAAAAGAGCGCCAGGGAAGGTGGGAGGGGAAACAAATTCTAAGTGCGCCATCGCCGTTATACTCGAAAGAAATCGAGCACGCCGAATATCGTAGTATTCGATCGAATATCAGCTCGATCGAACACTACTCGCTCATCTCTATTCATTATTACACTTTTTGGGGCAAGGTGACCCAAAAATTGGTAATTTTGGCACAGCTTTTATTTATTCATTTTTACTGCATTCACCTGATGGGTTATGTCAGGCGATACCTAACATGTTTATTTTTTTTATTTATTTAAGGTTTACACAATAATATCATTTTTGAAACAAAAAATAATGTTTTAGTGTCTTCATAGTGTGAGAGCTGTAGTTTTTATATTTTTTGGGCGATTGTCTCAGGTAGGGGCTACTTTTGGTGGGATGAGATGACTGTTAGATTGGTACTATTTTGGGGGGCATACGCCTTTTTGATCGCTTGGTATTACGCTTTTTGTGATGTAAGGTGACAAAAAATGGCTTTTTTGACATTGTTTTTATTTTTTTCTGTGTTCATCTGAGGGGTTATGTCAGGTGAGATTTTTGTAGAGCAGGTTGTTACGGACGCGGCGATACCTAACATGTCTAGGGTATTTTATTATTTTATTTTATTTATTTTTACTCAATTATAAATGTGTGTATATGGGGAAAAAATGTTTTTTTTTACGTTTTTCATTTTTTTATACTTTTTTTTTTTTTTTTTTTTTACACTTTTTTGACTCAGACTCACTTGGTTCTTGAAGATCCAGTGGATCTGATGTCTATATAATACACTACAGTACACTATATAGTGTACTACAGTGTATTTTTACTTTACACTAAGCATGATCAGGCTCCTGCCTTTAGCAGGCTTCATATACTATGGCAAGACGGATGGCGCCCGGTTGCCATGGTAACCACCGGGATGCTGCCACAGCAGAGCAGCGTCCCGATGGGAGGGGGGAGGAAGCTCCCTCCCTGTCTTCTGGCCACACCATTCCCTGTTAACCCCTTCCATGCCGTGGTCCCTACGGACCACGGCATGGAAGGGGGTTAAACGGCCGACATCGGAATAAAATAAGAATGGGCGATTCACCATTTTTAATTAATTTATCCCGCAAAACATTAAATAAAATTTGATCAAAAAGTCATAAACACCCCAAAATGGTATTGGCAAAAACTACAGATCATCCCTCAAATAATGAGCCCCAAACATTGCTGTAGACATAACTATAAAAAGTTATCGGGGTCAAATTAAGGTAATGCAAAGAAAAATGAAAACGCAAAAATGGAAAATCACAGCATCAAGAAAGGCTTAAAGGACAGCACAGAGGGTCTTACTTGTGCTACAAGATATCAGCTCAAATCAGTGAACTCCAGTGATCAAAATGATTAGGTTCATAGTAGTTTCATAAAGGGATTCCCCTTCATTTTTAAACACTGAAATCAGTACTGGTAGCAATGTTTTTAATCTAAAATGTTGCTGAAAGCTAACATTCTAGAGGGAATAGACCACACTAGATTAGGTCTCCAAAAATGTCCTCGGTGCATATCACTATGAGTTTTGCATGTAATTTGGCATCTTTACTCTTTAACCCCTTCAGGACCCTGAGATTTTCCATTTTTGCATTTTTGTTTTCAACTCCCCGCCTTCCCATATTCCTTACTTTTTTATTTTTTCGTTCACATAGCCTTTTGAGGGCTTATTTTTTGCGGGACATGTTGTACTTTCTAATGGTGTCATTTATATGCCATGTAGTTGGAAACAGAAAAAAAATTCTAAATGGGGTAGAATTGGGAAAAAACGCAATTCTAATAAAGGTTTTTTTTTTTGTTTTTTTTTTTTTACGCTGTACACTATGTGGTAAAATTGACCTGTTATCTTCATTCTCCAGGTCAGTACATTTACACCGATACCACACTTGTCTAATTTTTTATTTTTTTTAAACCTTTGAGGGAAAAAAAATGATCACCATATGCTGACTAGAGATGAGCGAACGTGCTCGTTACGAGCACTATAGCGCTCATCTTCACTGCGAAAGAATGCCCGCAGGCATTGCGGATCCGTCCTCAGCTGCATGTAAGTCAATGGGGACGGATCCGTTTGGTATGACACTCATACCAAACGGATCCATCCCCATTGACTTACATGCAGCTGAGGACGGATCCGCAATGCCTGTGGGCATTGCGCAGAGGAGCCGAGCGCTACAGTGCTCGTAATGAGCACTGCTCGCTCATCTCTAATGCTGACCCCTAAAACTTTTTTGTGGTTAAGGGTTGTTCACATATCAGTTATTTGATCAGTTATTTCCATCAGTTATTGTCAGCCAAAACCAGGAGTGGACACTAAACAGAGATCAGGTATAATGAAAAGATCTGCACCTGTTTGGTGTTTTGACCCGCACCTGGCTTTGGTTCACAATAACTGATCGAAATAACTGATCAAATAACTGATATCTGAACAACCCCTTATGTGTACAGGACTGTGTGAGGGCTCATTTTTTGAGGGACGATCTGTACTTTTCGGTGATACCAATTTGAAGTGAATGCGACTTTTTGATCAATTTTTATTAAAAAAAATATTGGGGATTTGAAGTGACAAAAAATGGCGAATTGGGTGTTTTTATTTTTTTTCCCATTGTGCCATTTGCCATTAATATTGTTATATTTTAATTTTATGGGCATTTTTGCCCATGATGTTTATTTTGTTATTGGTTACTTGTTTTTATTTATATTTAAAGGGAAAGGGGGTGATTTGAACTTTTTTATTTTTTATATTTATAAAAACTTTTTTTAAATTTTTTACCTTTTTTAAGTCACCTTGGGTGACAATAACTGGCAATCATTAGATTGACCATTGTGTTCTTTGATGGCTATATAGTCATCATTGAACACTTCATTTGCAATATAACAATACAATGACTTTTGACCATGGTATCTTGAGGGAAAAATGTATGCAATCAATCTTATGGCTGATCGCATACATGTGCGAGCGGGCGTCATGCTTAAAGACCGGACTTCCACCATACATGTACGACGGAGGTCCTTAAGGGGTTAATATCTTTGGGATCACTGTAATGTGGAAATATAAGAATGATGGCATTAAAGGACTCTGGTCAGAAACAGTTTTGAACAAAGAGAAAAGGAGCAAAGCAAGTTTTTGATGCCGAGAATGATAGAATTTAGCCATATAACAATCAGGTCCAGTGCTTTTCCCAGCTGAATTGCTATTGCTTTAAATTCTACTGGGGTAAACGCAACAGCTTCTATCGTTTGGGGTGGTAAATAAGGAAGGTGGTTTCTGCCGAGTATTGTGATAGTGAGTGAGAAAGGTGAATTTCCATCAGAGGGGTGAGGAAGATGAAGACTGTACAGATCAGAGCACTGTTCCTGGAACCACTGAGGTTTATCCAATGTTTATCCAATGTATACTGTAGGTTCATTTGCCAGACTGATGCTTAATGGATGAAATAAATATTGCATCTCTTCTGATGCTTGTTTGTTTTAGCCATATATGTGTTATAAAATATAATAGTAATAATTAATTAAAAATAAAACATTTTGATAACTTACATATTGTGATTTATCCAGCACTGGAGTCATCATTATGCTCCTAATGTCACCCATGAGCATAGCATCCAACTCCTTCACTCCTATATGAGTGTGATCCACTTTGTCCTTAATAAAAATGCTAACAGCTCTCAGCATAAATGAGACAAATAAATGCATGTGGATGTAGTTCCTGGTGCAGTGCAATCTCCTGTAAGAATGTATATTTAGATCAGTTATTTTAAAATGAAATGCGGTACACTATATACAACACCCACCATAAAATCATTCAAAATGAGTCATTGTAGCTGACAGATTATTTAGCAAGATGACAAAAAAATCATAATTAATAAAAACTAACATCAAAGGAAAAGCGCAAAGGAAATACACTTCCTCCAAAGTAATTAGCCAAGAATAATCTGTGTAGACATTTTGTATCACATCTGGATGAAAAGTAGCTAATAACCAGCATTATAGACAGGACACGGGTAATGGCCATGGAGTTCTGTATGGTAGTTTGCAATGCCTAGAACATTCTTCACTTAATACCAAGAATCATCATGTCCTGAGACTCAAGAATGTTCCACATTGATTCTTCTGTAACCATTAATCAATGTTGGTGTTGTACATCTTTGTTTGTGATTTAAGAATAAGAAAGCAGAATAAGGATAGGTATAGACTTGTACCATGCTTTGTTTTTCAAGCAGTTTGTTGAGCTTTAGAATCACATACTTTCCACATTAAATAAATATAATAGCAGTTTTATATCTGGTACAATGGTTTTAAAAAGGAACTATTCAAGAAATGTTTAATCAATATCTTGAACAATAGCTGCAACTGAGATTTCAGCAAAACCGTATGCTCTAGTATGTTTTCTTTATCTCATTTTGGAGTGTGTTTGACCTGCACATTAATGTAAAGTCTATACCTAGCCTAGAGGATTACAACATGATAGAGATTCAGTGAAGCATATGCAAAAGTTACTTTTATTTTATATTGTGCATATTATTGTATGTTAGCATAAATGTCATATCTGTGAATTCCGAATTAAAATTAAAATCAGTAAACTAATCTCTGCAAATGTAGAAATGTGACGAGGGGCCATCCTCTGCGTCTGGAGGAAAGAAGGTTTGTACACAAACATAGAAGAGGATTCTTTACGGTAAGAGCAGTGAGACTGTGGAACTCTCTGCCTGAGGAGGTGGTGATGGTAAGTTCACTAAAAGAGTTCAAGAGGGGCCTGGATGTATTTTTGGAGGGTAATAATATTACAAGTTATAGTTACTAGAGAGGGGTCGTTGATCCAGGGAGTAATTCTGATTGCCTGATTGGAGTCGAGAAGGAATTTTTTTCCCTAAAGTGGGGAAAATTGGCTTCTACCTCACAGGGGTTTTTTGCCTTCCTCTGGATCAACTTATAGGAAAACAGGCCGAACTGGATGGACAGATGTCTTTTTTCGGCCTTATAAACTATGTTACTATGTTACTATGTTACATACTTGACAGCTGATTCTGAATGGCAAATTGGTTGTTAATGCATTTACCATTCAAAATTTTTGGAGGGGGCTTTGAGGAAGATTTTCCTGCAGATTTTTCAGTGAAAGCCAGAATAGGATTAAAAAACAAATTAAATATATAAGGAAGGACTTCCACTTATACAAAATACTACGGGAAAAAGGTTATACCGAAACTATATAAATCTTGAATATATTTGGCCTCTTGAAGATATATTCTTGTGCCTATTTGTATTTATGGTGCTATTTTCTTTACCAAGGATATATACACCCCTTGGGGTAATTCCCCTTGGGTGATTATTTATGGTATTTATCCGGGATCAGTTGGCACAGTTTGTTTACTTGTAGGCACTGGGAGTTACAGTACAGACCAAAAGTTTGATCGCAGCATCTGAGATTAACGTTGAGGGCTTTCAGCGGTTAATCTGGTAAAAAAAAAAATACTCACCTTATCCATTTGATCGCATAGCGGCCACCTCGGTCATCTTGATTGAAAACACTGAGCAAAATCTTGCGCTGTAATGACGTCATCACGCCTGGCAGCGTGGTGATGTCATACGTCACTGTGTGCAAGATTTCGCATACTATCATCAATAAGATGGTCACGGTGGCCTCTTCATGCGCAAATGGATGAGGTGAGTATGATTTTTTTTTTTACCGCCATTTCAGGGAAAATTGATTTGTTACCATGAAGTGCAAGGAAATTCAGCTTTGTGGCAAATCTAATTTTTCCTGAAACTCAGATTGAAGTCCACTTTGAATACTTTGATTCGCTCAACACTACCTGTAATTATAATAAGCTGTGCAATATATTAAACATATTATTTATGGTGATCGGTAGATGGCACATTTTTTTCACTTTCATTTCATTATCATACTATTTATTTAGTGTTATTCCTATGAGGAAAATAGCTATTCAAGCACAGAAAAATCAGTCCTTCCAATAAGGCAGGTCTGTAGTACAATGGTAACTGTCTGACATACAGAAGGTCCGGAGTTCAAATCCCTATGAAGACCTGTTAAATAGTTTCTTTAGTAAAAGTCTGTATGCTGCAAGAGGGCCCCTCCTGAATCCATGTCCAAATGAGCTTCATTAGTATGTCCTGCATTGAAGTGAATACTAGTGATGAGCGAGCATGAGCGCCATGCTCGAGTCCTCTCCCCGCTCCAAGACGGATCCATCATGACTCTCAATGCAAGTCAATGGGTACAGATCCGTTCGGTGTAACACAATACTAAACGGATCCATCCTCCATTGACTTTCAATGGAGTTCAAGACGGATCCGTTACCTTATCTTTCCCAGCAGCTCCCTCCTCTCTCCCGGCTTCCTCACTGCGCCTGCGCCGATGACGTCACACTACACCCGGAAGAGAAGGCGGCACACGAATGAAGGACACACGACACAGGCGTGGGATTTGCAGCGCTGACAGGGCCAGCAGCAGATAGAGGGAGCTGCCTAGCCCTGTCAATCATCGGCGATGACGCGTTCCTGGAGGTGGGGAAAATGGTGCCACTAGGTGCAGGATTAGCGCCCCCTGCACCTAGTAAGGTTGATTTGCATATTACAAAAGTTTCTTTTTAACAAAAACGGGGACACAGATCTTGAAAATATTACCATATTAGACCTCAGGTGACATTTGCACATTGCAAATGTCATCCGGTTTAATATGGTAAAACCTGATGACATAAACCCTTTAAGGGCCAAGCCTCAATCGTCCTTTTCAGTATATTTAATTTTCACACAGTTGGAATAATATACTTTTTTGGGACTTGTTCAATTGAATTAAACCAGCATTTATATGTGATTACTGCAGCAAAATACAAGGTATAGTAGCAATCTACCTGTGAGTGTTAACGTGAAATTGAGCATGAGTCTGGCCCTTAATCATCCATTAATGTTGATTTATTTCTCCAAACAGTTGAAATTTTATTTTTTGGGGGACTTTTTCAATTTAATTAAACCAGTATATAGGTTATCATCACCAATACACTGGCCAGCATACAAGTGTATCTGAGGGATAATGAATTTAAGTCTAAATCCATTTCCAATCAATTTTTTTCTGGGGAGGAGTCATTGATTATGTTCAAACTAGAAACATATAAACATGATTACTACAACAATATACTGGTTAGCACACAAAAGTATCTGTGAGTGATAACGAATTTAGGCCTAAATCAGTTTCCCTTTGTTCACACGTTTTCACGGTAGGGAGAAAGTGAGCCCTGAAGGTTAACACCGCTGTCCTGCCTGCTTGTACGACCCACCCTAAGTAGCGGTCCACAACTAGATGGCGGTCTCTAACTTAACTATGTGCAGGGCCTTAAAGGGAAGGGAAACAATGGGATGCAAATAATAATCAAATGACAGAACAAACACAAAACCGAAACGTATCAAGCCAAAGTCCAAAACCGAAAAGAGCGACTAAGTCCAAACAGACACAAACCAGTACCAGAGGGAAAGCCGAAGATGAAAAGCCAAGAGGTAGCGTCAAATAAAAGCGTTAAGCAAGGTCGAGGTGAACAAGCCGAGGTCAAATCCAAGAATACACAATCCGAAAAATAGCTAGTGTGGTAAGCTCCAAAGAAAACCAATCACAGGCAACCTGTGGCCAGCAGGCTGCCTGTTTAAATAGGCCAAGGTGAGGGGTCAGGTGACGTGGCCAGCATCACATGACCCACGTCCTACGCAGCACAAGCCACTGAGCGTCAACTCCTCCAGGTGGCACTCAGACCCTGCTGGTTACCAGGGCAACGAGGACACAGGTTGCGTCAAAGTGGACGTGCGCCACCGGCTCCTCCTCGACCGCGTTACTGTGGAGATGAGGACGCCAGCCGGCTCCCTGTTACACGTTTTTTTAATCATTTAACTAGCAGCATATATATTTAATTACTACACCAGCACAAAGGGTAGTGCACAACATTATCTGAGAGCCTCAAAAATGTCACGGCTATGAAAGGGTTAAAAAAAAAAAAGTAGCAGTACCAACTATCCGACCAGAAGTAGTAACAGTAGTAGTAGGCCACAGTTGCTGGCTTTGGACAGGCACAATATTATAGTTCAGGAGAAAGAGGATGAGATTGCCGATTGGATGGCTCACTCATCCTCTCAGCTGCAGCAGGAAGACGTGAGGTGAGTCCAACACCGTGCGCCTTCTCCTTGCATCCCCAAAGATGGCTTTCATTGGAGCCCTCTCAGCCTTCACTGCTCATTCCTAGAGGGGTGCCTTCCTTTTTCCTAAGAAGTGGCAAGAAAACCCCATCACACCCTATGGCAGATAGTCAAGAGAGTCTCCCGTTTGGGCTGTCCTGAGGAGGAGGTTAGAGAGCAGGCTGGTGACCCCAAGCATATGTATTTTAATAGTGGTGCCAATGGTGGCAACGTCTGCTTTGGGATCTGGTGATGACACTGGCATGGGTTAGCCCCAAAACATGCCAGAGCTAGGCTTGGCTTCCTGTAGCTTGGCTTCCTGTAGCTTGCACAAGCAATTCTCGTATGACACTTTTTCTCCACAAGGCGGGCACACAAAGTCACAATGTTGTGCAAGATTTACAGGATTAAAATAAGAAGTGGCCATCCAAACACAATTTTAAGTACCAGAGGTCCTTAGCAGCATGTGAGGCTGCATCACCGGATCCTTTAGGAAAATACGACTGGCCAGCATTCTCAGTTAGAACAAGTGTGTCCTTCTTCTCCTGGTCCTCTTTGCGGCATCCCCAAGCAGTACAGAATCTTTGACATCATCATCACCTTCTTCATCTCCTGCTAAGAGTCCTCCTTGTCATCTGCTCCATCGTGAGACACCTATAACAGGATGTTTGGCCATTAAAAAAACCTTTTCTCCACCAGCAAGTACATTGTCTACAAACTGAACCCCCACGCGGCCACATTGCTGGCGGGGCAGTCACTGTAGTACCATTATAGTAGAGACTTGTATGGGCAGGGACAGTATCTGTCTTTCAAGGTCCACTGGCTCAATGATTTTGCTGCATTGGAGAGACAGCACCCCAGTAACATAGCCAGGTCCTTTTGATCCCCTCCCACCATATCATGGGGCTGGCTCCCACAGCAGGCAGTTATCTGCCTCCTCCACCTCCTCCTCCATGGATAAGGTCCTGTTACCAACAGCAGCAGGGCATAGCATCATTCACATTGAGCTAATTGTCCTACCGTAGGAGAGAGTAGCTGCAATGGCGAACAGTTACTCAAGTACATCAAGCAGGAAACATCCCGCTGGCTGTCACATCACTGGGCAAGGTCGTCAACGACAACAAGCACAACATCCTAGCAGCCCTGAATCTGGGAGAAATAGCACATGCTCCCACAGGGCTTCTTAACCACTTCCAGTCTGCCCATTGACTATAAACATCCTGGTAGTGGATCTCTATCTCTGAATGGATGTTTTAAAACGTCCTTGAGCTTTGCCCCCTGTGTGCAGCACCTGTACATAGAAGCTCCATGACTCAGCTGCCTCCTGACAGCCAAGAACATGGAGCTTTAACCTGAGACCTTTTTTCCTGGCCTCCAGGCTTTTGATCACTCTGACAAGCTGTCAAAGCCATCACAAATGCTTGTACTATCTTCCTCTCATTACTGCCGGTCACAGAGCAGTTTACAACCACATATGGGGTGTTTCTGCAAACTTCAGAATCAGGAAAAAATATATATTCAGGTTTGATTTGCGTTTTACCCTTGCTATCTTATAGGAAAAATGAATTATAAAAAGAAAATCTGCAAAAAAAATATTTATTTTTAAATTTCACCTTCCGTTTTAATTCTTGTGGGAAATCTAAAGGGTTAACAAACATTTTAAAAATCAGTTTGGATTACATTGGGAGCTGTAGTTTCTAAAATATGTTCATTTATGGGAGGTTTCTATTATTCAAGCCCCTCAAAGTCAGTTTAGAACTGCAAAGGTCCTTTAAAATTAACTATTGGAAATTTTCATGAAAATCTTAAAAATTACATCTAAAATTTGAAGCCTTCTAACCAGGGCTGTGGAATCGGTAAGCCAAAGCCCTGACTCTGACTCCTCAATTTCCCCTGACTCCGACTCCCGACTCCGACTCCCTCATACATGGAGCATGTTTAAGTGATAACTTTAAACAAATTTGCATAAAATCAATAGTACAGATAAGTCATGACAAAAACAGTTTGTAATCTATCAGGCTTCTCTGGGTACAGCTCACTAAGGGCCTGATCAGAGGCGTAGCTAGAGGTTCAGCACATGGGGGGGGCGAAACATACTTGAGTGGGCCCCCCACTTATTGGCTTCCCAAACGCACATTTCCAACTTCACAGGCACAAACTACTAGTTGTGGTTATAATACTGTATTAGCAAGATGACTATATAAACTTCTAGATCATCTATGCTGTTAAGTACAGTACAATAGACTTTCTACATACCCTACTCTAAATACTGTACCACATAATGCAGTAAAATATAGGATTAATAGGAGTAAAAAGGGGACTCCTATGTTAAAGGAAATCTGTCCCCAGCTTTTACATCACTAAACTAACAGTCCCTTGCCCCCATCAGACCTCAGATCGGCTTAATGTGCCCCCATCAGACCTCAGATCAGCGTATTGTGCCCCCATCAGACCTCAGATCAGCAGAATGTGCCCCCATCAGACCTCAGATCGGCTTAATCTGCCCCCATCAGACCTCAGATCGGCTTAATCTGCCCCCATCAGACCTCAGATAGGCTTAATGTGCCCCCATCAGACCTCATATCAGCGTATTGTGCCCTCATCAGACCTCAGATCGTCTTAATGTGCCCACATCAGACCTCAGATCAGTAGAATGTTCCTCCATCAGACCTCAGATCAGCAGAATGTACCCCCATCAGACCTCAGATCAGCAGAATGTGCCCCCATCAGACCTCAGATCAGCAGAATGTGCCCCCCATCAGACCTCAGATCAGCAGAATGTGTCCCCATCAGACCTCAGATCAGCAGAATGTGCCCCCATCAGACCTCAGATAGGCTTAATGTGCCCCATCAGACCTCAGATCAGCGTATTGTGCCCCCATCAGACCTCAGATCGGCTTAATGTGCACCCATCAGACCTCAGATAGGCTTAATGTGCCCCCATCAGACCTCAGATCAGCAGAATGTACTCCCATCAGACCTCAGATCGGCTTAATGTGCCCCCATCAGACCTCAGATCGGCTTAATGTGCCCCCATCAGACTCCATAATGGAAGCGCTCACTTGTATTCGCCTGATTGTACTAAGGCCATCCCTGCTGGGCCCCCCCAGAGGTATTGGGCCCGGAGCATCGCCTCCCCTGCCCCCCCCCCCCCCCCCCGGTAGCTACGCCTCTGGGCCTGATGTATGGAAACTGTCTAGGTCTAAGACTTTTTTTGTTGCCCATAGCAACCAATCAGAGCTCCCCTTTCAGCTTTTACATCACTAAACTAACAGTCCCTTGCCCCCATCAGACCTCAGATCGGCTTAATGTGCCCCCATCAGACCTCAGATCAGCGTATTGTGCCCCCATCAGACCTCAGATCAGCAGAATGTGCCCCCATCAGACCTCAGATCGGCTTAATCTGCCCCCATCAGACCTCAGATAGGCTTAATGTGCCCCCATCAGACCTCATATCAGCGTATTGTGCCCTCATCAGACCTCAGATCGTCTTAATGTGCCCACATCAGACCTCAGATCAGTAGAATGTCCTCCATCAGACCTCAGATCAGCAGAATGTACCCATCGGAGCAGAATGTGCCCCCATCAGACCTCAGATCAGCAGAATGTGCCCCCATCAGACCTCAGATCAGCAGAATGTGCCCCCATCAGACCTCAGATCAGCAGAATGTGCCCCCATCAGACCTCAGATAGGCTTAATGTGCCCCCATCAGACCTCAGATCAGCGTATTGTGCCCCCATCAGACCTCAGATCGGCTTAATGTGCACCCATCAGACCTCAGATAGGCTTAATGTGCCCCCATCAGACCTCAGATCAGCAGAATGTACTCCCATCAGACCTCAGATCGGCTTAATGTGCCCCCATCAGACCTCAGATCGGCTTAATGTGCCCCCCATCAGACTCCATAATGGAAGCGCTCACTTGTATTCGCCTGATTGTACTAAGGCCATCCCTGCTGGGCCCCCCCAGAGGTATTGGGCCGGAGCATCGCCTCCCCTGCCCCCCCCCCCCCCCCGGTAGCTACGCCTCTGGGCCTGATGTATGGAAACTGTCTAGGTCTAAGACTTTTTTTGTTGCCCATAGCAACCAATCAGAGCTCCCCTTTCATTTCTCCAGAGCACTATATGAAATGAAAGGGGAGCTCTGATTGGTTGCTATGGGCAACAAAGAAACTTCTACACCTAGACAGTTTTCATACATAAGGCTCTAGGTGTTTTACATCAGCAGCAGATAGAAGCCATGAGAGCAGCTAACCTCTCCAAACATGAGCTCAGAGGAAACATAAAGCATACAGAGAGAACAGGCACTGGACATAAAGGGTAGCACACAGTAATCTCAACTAAAAGCCTAAATCCTTAGATCAGGAATAGATCAGACATTTATAGGACATTTCATCATTTTCACAAATTCTTATAAAAATATATTCAGCACTTATTGCACTGAACTAAATGTACTAATTCATTATATATTTTAGGAGTCGGTCCATTTTATACTGACTCCGACTCCACCAAAATGGTGACCGACTCCATCTCCGACTCCACAGCCCTGCTTCTAACGTCCTCAAAAAATAAAATTACATTTCCAAAATTATGCCAACATAAAGTGGACGTATGGTGAATGTTCATTAATAACAATTTTATTAGATATCCCTATGCAACTTAAAAGCAGAGAAATTAATATTTAAAAAATTGTGATTTTTTTTCAAAATTTTCAGTAAATTTTGGATTTTTTATAAATAAAGGTAAAATATATTGACTCAAATTTACCATTAACACAAAGTACAATGTGTCACAAGAAAACAATCTATGAATGGCTTGGATAAGTAAAAGCGTTCCAAAGTTATTACCACATGAAGTGACACATGTCAGATTTGCAAAATTAGGCCTGGTCAGGAAGGGGGTAAATGGCCAGGATGAGAAGTGGTTAAGAAGTAAACTGGCTTGTGCAAGGTGCTACCAATATCCAGAAGACTGTCCCTCAATTCATCCATTCTCATGTGGTGAGCAAAGGGAGGCAAATTACGTTATTACCAGGAAACACTTTCTACATTGCTTGCCACAGCTCATGTTGAGCAGAGGAATGCGGCCAGCGTGTCTGGATGGAAGGCCCCTTCCGTCCCCATCAGTCCCCCTTTTTCCGCCACTATGAGCATCAGGAGTGGCAGCAGCAGTAGCAGCAGAAGCAGCCATTTTAGTCTCCATATCATGATGGGGCAGTTTTTCTTCTGTCGTGCCAGGCTGAGCCTAGTCAGCAAGCCGACAGCTCCTGCCTCAACACCCAGATTCAGGCCTAACTGAACAATGGCCTGTCTTTGCATACCCTGTTCCCTGACCCCATGGATTTCTGGGCAGGCAGACTGGAACAGTGGCCCAAACTGGCACAGCCTGTTCTCTTTCTTGCCCGGAATCTAGTGTCATCTCAGAGAGGGTTTTCAGCTTTGCAGGGGGTGTGATGACACCCAAATGGACCAAGTTTTCCTCCGCCAAAAACATTGTCCAAAACAGTACTTTTTGTCAAAATCAACCAAGCTTGGATTCAGGAGGATTTTCACATTCCTCCAGCCGATTAATAGATGTAGCCTTGCTTGCTGCCTATCTTCCTAACATCACTTTCTGTACGGCTGCTGCTGCCTCCTGTATCATACCAATGCCGCAATATGCCTACCATCACGTTCTGTACGGCTTCTGCTGCCACCTCCACTATGCCATGCTGTCTGTCTGTTTACCATCACGTTCTGAAAGGCTGCTGCAGCCTCCATCATGCCACTAATGTGACCTACCAACATTTACATTCTGTACAGCTGCTGCCTCTATCATGCCACTAATGTGCACTGCCAACCATCATGTTCTATACGGCTGCTGGCTTGATCATGCCACTAATGCGACCTGCCAACATACACATCCTGTACAGCGGCTACTTCTGCCACCACCTCCATCATTGCTGCCATCATGTCACTGCTGTGACCTGCCGATCATCATCTTCTGTAAGGCTGCTGCTGCCTCCATCATGCTGTTGCCTTTTAGCCAACATGTATCATATGGCTGCTGCAGCCTCCGCTACCTCAGCTACTGCGATTCCTCACCTTTAATCTCTTACTGCCACCACCATTAACGCAAAGCTCTTGCCTCTACTCTCACTACTACTACTACTGTTACTACTACACTATTGCTACTACTACTACCACTACTATTGCTACTACTACCCATAGATACCCTTGTATTTTCCATGCTATACTGCTTCCGCAGCCTCCACTTTTGCAGCCACAAGTTTTCTAAAAAAAATGATGGGGCACATTTATTAAGATGCCAGTCTTAATAAAGCCCTGCACTGGCGTTAGATCTGCTGCAGTTATGTAGAAGCACCGGCCTTTTCATAACTTTGGCGCATCCACTGCCGCTTCTAAATGGAAGACAGCTTCCTTGCTAGTTTACATTTAGATCATTTTCTACGTCTAAAACAGGCGTAGAAAATAGTAAATGAGACAGGCCTGCCAGCAAATCCCCGCCCACTGCACGCCCACTTTTTTAGACCTGGTGTGAGTGAGGAAAAGTCGCAGATTGCACCGCAAAGGAGCTTTGCACCACAATTGTCTCAATCTGCACCAAGAATATGCCAACTTTCAAGGCAATTGCAACAACGTTGGTTGGCCCAAATCAATTTGGGTCTGAACCAAACTTTTTCAAAAATTCCGCTTACTGGACTCGAAACAAATCTCGAATGGTTTGCTCATCTCTATTAAAAACCACAACCTCCACAGAATTTACCAAGGGAAGTAGTGAACATGTTGACCCTACAGATGTTCTGCAAATAGATCGTGCAAAGTGAAAACTGCAATTTTTACACAAATATGCCATCTCAGTACCCAATATATTGTTCTCAGCATATGCCAGTGTGAAAAGAAAGCCCACTTATTATTACGCTGTGCTTCCACCCTACGTATGGCCCTAATCTTTTGCCTGGACATACACCAGGGCGTGGGAGTAAATGAGCACCATATGTATTTGGGACCCTATTTAGTGATTTTTGCATCTTGTGTGACAATTATAGAGGATCTGGGGTGAAATATTAAATAGAAGCCCCAAGAAGTGACCCCATTTTGGAAACTAAACCCCTAAAGGTACTTATTGAGGAGTGAAGTGAGCATTTTGTTGCCACAGATATTCTGCACAGTGAATCGTGCACAGTGAACATTTCAAGTTGTCCACAGATGTCCAATATGCTGTCCAGCGTGTACCATCTGAGACACACCATGCCCTTTAAAATGTTGGGCAAGTTCTTCTGGGTACTCAAATGCTATAAATGTGGACATAAACTGCTGTTTGAGTACGAAAGAGGGTCAGAAGACCATCTTTTGACTTTTGCAGAGCAGATTTTGATGGATTGGTTTATGGGCGCCATGTTGCTATTGAACAGCCTCTGGGAACCAGTGCAGCCATTCTCTGGCAACCATATATTTATTTTTCTCTCAATGGAGCTGTGTGGTGGCTTATTTTTTGCAGGATTAGCTGCCATTATCATTGGTTCTATTTTGTGGTTCATACAACTTTTTGATCACTTTTTATTTAGCTTTTTGGGAAGCAGGATAAACGTAAGGCAGCAATTCTGTCACTGCTTTTTGGGTTTTGGTGTAACAGTGTGCTTAGGGTGGGGAAACTTGCATATTATATTAATTCTACTGGCCAGTATGATTACAGAGATACCAATTTTATATTGGGAAAAAAATCTTAAGAAAATGTTATGTTACCATTTTCTGGCCATAGAGAGAGCCATATATTTTTATTTTACTGCTGAATATCTTGATACCATTGCATTGGTACCATTTTGGGGTACATACTGCTTATTAATCGCTTATTATCACACTTAATGTAAGGCCACACTTATTGTAATGAAAAAAATGACTATTTTGGCACAGTTTTTATCTATTTTTTTCCAGTGTTCACCTGCCAGGATAAATCATGTGATATTTTTATATTTTTATAGAGACAATTGTTATGTACCGAATATTTTTTTTTTTTTTAATTATTCATTGCTTGATTATAGGAAAGGACACTTTTTTTTTTACTTGAAACTTTGTTTTGTTTTGTTTCCCAGTATGGGACTTCAAAATGTCAGTGTCTGATCCCTGTTTCAATGCAGTACAATACATGCTGTATTGTACTGCACTATCAGTACAATCATAGGCCTCCATAGCTGCCAGTCACCAAGGCCTTTGCAAGGCTTAGGGCTGCCATAGTAACTATCGGGACCGCACCATTGCAGCACAGGGAACTGATGAAGTTAGAGAGGGAGCCTCCTCCCTCTGTGAACCTCCTATATGTCAGCATTGACCGTAGCATATAGGGAGTCAATTCACCAACATCAGTGTTTTCACCAATGCTGGTGGATACAGCAGGGGTCCGGCTGTCAATAACAGCTGGGCCCCTGCAGATTATTGATGGTGAGTGTAGAGAAGGGCTGGTTAACTGCAGGATGATAATGCTCGTCCTAAATCGGCAAGGACCTGCTGTTTAGGATGAGTATTCTCATCCTGCATCATCAAAAGGTTAAAATTATATTCTTCATGTATCAAATCTTCATCCCTTACTTGTTCTACCTGCAGCAGCCTCAAGTCCCTGCACATAATCTGGTCCTGAAAGGACAATGGTGTGGTGTAATGTAAAGATGACCAAGACACATCATCAGATGGTTTATTTTGTACATTTCTATCTGGATTATTAGTATCTAAATTGATAACCTCATCCTTCAGACAATGCCTTTTCACAGTCATGCTGATACTTGTGGAAGACACCAAGGAGGTCATTTATCAAACTGGTGTAAAGTAGAACAAGTCCGTAAGCTTGTGGAGATCTGGCCATTGCTGTTTGTGGATAACGTCACTGTGAACTGCTCTCTTCATTGAGATGCTTCATAACCTCTCCGCTCCAGTCTAAGTGACAGAGCTTCATTGAATGTGATCACTACAGCTGTCAATCAGAGAAGAGGGAAGTGGCTGTGAAATAGCTCAATGCAGAGAGCACAGTGAAGAAGAATAAAAGTTCATATCTACATTACTCCTGATAATAAAAACTGTAAAAAGTATGCCTGTTTTGCTCTTCACAACCCCTACCTAGTGCTGTCAGCAGTTTAGCTTTTGTGATTTATAACTGAAATTTACACCAGTCCATATCTGACAAAGATTTCAGTTTGTGGCAAACAGACAACACTAGATGAGACAAATTTATTAGGTGTTTGTCACTTTACACACTTAATACATTTGGTGCATTAATATGTTTTTTGTTTTTTTTTAAACTAACATATATAATTACATTTAGGTTTGTCATTACTGCATTAAAAAAAATCCTACCTGAAATAACCGATGATGAAAATAGCAATGGTTAAGGAACAAAATGAAATGGAGTATCCCACTGTGTACATGACATAAAGCCGTTCAAAAAAATCCCTCTGTGAAGAAAAGGATAGATTGTTACTATGCATTTTGTATATTAAATCAATTTTTATGTTCATGTTTACAAACCTTAAAAAACATTTATAAATTTATTTCACATACCAGAATTTGTGCTAGACATACACTCACCGGCCACTTTATTAGGTACACCATGCTAGTAACGGGTTGGACCCCCTTTTGCCTTCAGAACTGCCTCAATTCTTCGTGGCATAGATTCAACAAGGTGCTGGAAGCATTCCTCAGAGATTTTGGTCCATATTGACATGATGGCATCACACAGTTGCCGCAGATTTGTCGGCTGCACATCCATGATGCGAATCTCCCGTTCCACCACATCCCAAAGATGCTCTATTGGATTGAGATCTGGTGACTGTGGAGGCCATTTGCAGTACAGTGAACTCATTGTCATGTTCAAGAAACCAGTCTGAGATGATTCCAGCTTTATGACATGGCGCATTATCCTGCTGAAAGTAGCCATCAGATGTTGGGTACATTGTGGTCATAAAGGGATGGACATTGGTCAGCAACAATACTCAGGTAGGCTGTGGCGTTGCAACGATGCTCAATTGGTACCAAGGGGCCCAAAGAGTGCCAAGAAAATATTCCCCACACCATGACACCACCACCACCAGCTTGAACCGTTGATACAAGGCAGGATGGAATCCATGCTTTCATGTTGTTGACGCCAAATTCTGACCCTACCATACCGAATGTCGCAGCAGAAATCGAGACTCATCAGACCAGGCAACGTTTTCCAATCTTCTACTGTCCAATTTCGATGAGCTTGTGCAAATTGTAACCTCAGTTTCCCTGTTCTTAGCTGAAAGGAGTGGCACCCGCGTGTGGTCTTTCTGCTGCTGTAGACCCATCTGCCTCAAAGTTCGACGTACTGTGCGTTCAGAGATGCTCTTCTGCCTACCTTGGTTGTAACGGGTGGCAATTTGAGTCACTGTTGCCTTTCTATCAGCTCGAACCAGTCTGCCCATTCTCCTCTGACCTCTGGCATCAACAAGGCATTTCCGCCCACAGAACTGCCGCTCACTGGATGTTTTTTCTTTTTCGGACCATTCTATGTAAACCCTAGAGATGGTTGTGCGTGAAAATCCCAGTAGATCAGCAGTTTCTGAAATACTCAGACCAGCCCTTCTGGCACCAACAACCATGCCACGTTCAAAGGCACTCAAATCACCTTTCTTCCCCATACTGATGCTCGGTTTGAACTGCAGGAGATTGTCTTGACCATGTCTACATGCCTAAATGCACTGAGTTGCCGCCGTGTGATTGGCTGATTAGAAATTAAGTGTTAACGAGCAGTTGGACAGGTGTACCTAATAAAGTGGCCGGTGAGTGTATATTTGGTAAAAAGTTAGTAATCTTCATTTAATACAGACTCACAGGCAAAAAAATCCTCTCATTTTGTCTTATATACCGTATGTAGGTGGTGCAGATGTAGCAGTGCCACCTGGGAGATGGCACCGGCTGGAGCTTAAACACCTTTTGCCACATAAAACCTCAGTAAGATAAATCACATGTAGCAGAAAGAAGGGAGCATGACGCTCATATGATTGGTATGGCATGGTAATGTATGGTCAATACTGCAAAGATTAAGGAGGTTCACCTTCAGTGGTTGTGCTGTAGGAACAAGACTGTTGAAGACTTTCAAATAATGGTAGCTGCGGCCAATGCCACAATGTTCCTGATCTTACTTGCTTAGGACAGTTTTTGGGGAACAAAAAACAGCAATCAGGCTAATCAGTGGCACAGAAGGGCATCACAAAGGCACATGCCTCCAAAAGATATAGTCCGGTGGAGTAAGAAACCTAGTAGTCCTTTGGAAGCTTGTACCTACAGTACAGACCAAAAGTTTGGACACACCTTCTCATTCAAAGAGTTTTCTGTATTTTCATGACTATGAAAATTGTAGATTCACACTGAAGGCATCAAAACTATGAATTAATACTTAACACAAAAGTGTGAAATAACTGAAAATATTTCTTATATTCTATGTTCTTCAAAGTAGCCACCTTTTGCTTTGATTACTGCTTTGCACACTCTTGGCATTCTCTTGATGAGCTTCAAGAGGTAGTCACTGAAATG
>ONZH01005418.1:0-76883 GCA_900303285.1 Rhinella marina | reverse complement strand
CGTGGGGTGAAATTGATCACAAGAACTGTGAGCAAAGATCCCAGAACCACACGGGGGGACCTAGTGAATGTCCTGCAGAAAGCTGGGACCAACATAACAAAGGCTACCGTCAGTAACACACTACGCCGCCAGGGACTCAGATCTTGCAGTGCCAGTCGTGTCCCCCTGCTTAAGCCAGTACATATCCAGGCCCGTCTGAAGTTTCCTAGAGAGCATTTGGAAGAATGTCATATGGTCAGATGAAACCAAAGTAGAACTGTTTGGTAGAAACACCACTCGTCGTGCTTGGAGGAGAGTGAATGCTGAGTTGCATCCAAAGAACACCATACCTACTGTGAAGCATGGGGGTGGCAACATCATGCTGGACCAGGACGACTGATCCGTATACATGAAAGAATGAATGGGGCCATATATCGTGAGATTTTTAGTGCAAACCTCCTTCCATCAGCAAGGGCATTGAAGATGAAACGTGTCTGGGTCTTTCAGCAAGAAAATGATCCCAAGCACACCGCCAGGGCAACAAAGGAGTGGCTTCGTAAGAAGCATTTCAAGATCCTGAAGTGGCCTAGCCAGTCTCCAGATCTCAACCCCATAATAAACCTTTGGAGGGAGTTTAAAGTCCGTGTTGCCCAGCGACAGCCCCAAAACATCACTGCTCTAGAGGAGATCTGCATGGAAGAATGGGCCAACATACCAGCAACAGTGTGTGCCAACCTTGTGAAAACTTACAGAAAACGTTTGACCTCTGTCATTGCCAACAAAGGATATATAACAAAGTATTGAGATGAACTTTTGGTATTGACCAAATAAATATTTTCCACCATAATTTGCAAATACATTCTTTAAAAATCAGACAATATGAATTTCTGGATTCTTTCCTCATTTTGTTTCTCATAGTTGAGGTCTACCTATGATGTCAATTACAGGCCGACCTCATCTTTTTAAGTGGGAGAACTTGCACAATTGGTGGCTGACTAAATACTTTTTTCCCCACTGTATAATACTGGTGAATAAAACAAGACTTTAAGACAAGATCTTCACAGCCTTCTACAGATCCTAGGGGACATTTCATGAGACCTTATCTCCATCTACCTGACCATCCTGTGGGACATTGTGATTTTCTTCTCGACCATCTTGTGGAAGAAGAGGACTGGGACATCTCTCCGGTGTTCTTCTCTCTTCCTTAACTATAGGAAACACATCCAGTGACTGAATTCATTCCTTACATACAGATAATGAGAGGACGTGTGGATTTAGTCATGTCTATTACCTGGTGATGTGAGGGGCCGGTGATCCTCCATCATGATATCCTTGTACAGATCTTTGTGTCCTTCTAAATACTCCCACTCCTCCATGGAGAAATATATGGTGACATCCTGACACCTTATAGGAACCTGACAACACAATGATACAGTCATCACCCAGATCCCTTCATAGTGTTCCTGTATAATGTCCCAGCATTCCCAGCAGTGTCACCTCTCCAGTCAGCAGCTCAATCATCTTGTTGGTGAGTTCTAGGATCTTCTCTCTATTGATTTCCTCATGTATCAGGGGGTGAGGTGGGGGCCCTGTGATTGGGCTCAGGGTTCTTCCCCATCCTTCAGACACAGGGTCCTGACAGCGCTCACTAGAGGTCTTCTTCACTACTGTGTAGTCCTGGTTATGGAGAGACACAGTAATAAATATCACTCCATACATCTCCAGAGTCCCTCACCTCTCCAGTCATGTCCATCTGTTAGTAACATAGATAAGATGATGTAATGTGACATCATCAGAATCTCTCACCTCTCCAGTAAGCCGGAAGAGGATCTCTAGGGTGAGATTTATTATACTCTCCGTTATCTTGTCCCTGTCCCTATCCATCCTTGAGGGGTCTATCAGGAGAAGGATCTTATATAGAAGATATCCACTGAGAGGATCCTGTATTGTAGGAACCTGAATGGAAAGATAATGAAACAATATAAAATCCCATGTAAAATACAATTACTGGAGATAATAAGAGGAGACATCAGAGGAGATAATAAAGTGTAGATGTTGTGCTCTCTCTTATTGTTTGGATCGGAACATGAATTAAATCAAGGCGGATCCTCAATATGTGAGGTCAAGGTAGTTTCATAATATGTCACACCTTAAAGGCTATGGACACCTTTGCACATTAAAAATCAAATAACCATATCTTACTGTTAGGGATGAGCAACTCTGGTTCGGTTCCAAGGTATCAGGTTTGCTTCACACGCCCTCCGAAATGCTCTTCTATGAGTTTTACTCACTGTGGTCATCTATGAGGCTCTGTGGGCGTTCCCTCAGCACTGGTCACATGGGCAACTAAGCCGGTTCTACTTTACACCAGTTTGAAAAATGACTATATAAAGAAAAAAATGTCCGCACTCTCAAACACTTTATTCCCCCCTGTGGTCGCAATGTTTTCAGCTCATCCATAGAGCCTTTTTTCAAGCTATGAGCTGAAACCTTGCAACCACAGGGATGAATAAAGTGTTTTTCTCCCCTCGCCTATGACAGCACCCCTGGAGAGACCGCCTCCTCCTTAGGACAGGAAACAGACGACCGGCATCGCTTTAAAAGAGAGACCACCCCCCTCATCTCCAGTTCTGTTTCCTGTCCTAAGGGACAGTGGTGTTGACAGGCGTCGCCAGGAGTACTGTCGGGAGCTGCGGGGGCCCGGGCCTTTTTGGTGGCTGGAGGGTTACCTCGTGCGGCGTAAGACTCCTGAAGGAGCCGCTGCAAAGTCTGGGTGCCGGCTTCTCCCCTTCTGGTCCTCCAGGGCAGTGGAGGGGGCTTCGGCTCCTTTCCGGTGCTGCGGCCTCTGCGGGCCATGTTCTGCGTGCCGGCTGCCTCACGCGATACTTCCGGGAGGCGGTGGAAGGATATGCGTGCCACGCGCCGGAAGTGGGAGGAGCCTGTCGGCGCGCGGTTTTTTAAAAGACCCAGCCGGCTTCCTGCTCAGGCCGGCGTGCCTTATGAGCAAAACCTTCTCCATTTGGGCCACTCTTTGCCTTGGATCATGGAGCAGACCCAGCGCGCTGAGCCCACTGAAACCACCAATGAATCGGTACCTGGTGGGGTAAGAGGGGCTCTCCCCCAGTGTTTGTCTTAATTTCACTTACTTATGGGGGAATTTGGTTTTTTATGTCCAGGTCCCTAAGGAGACTGCTAGGAAGAGCTCTAGGATAAAGGAGAAAGGGTGTGCGGTCTGTAAGAAGAGACTTCCCTCTACCTGGTCAAAACCATTATGTCAATCCTGTATGAGCAAGCTGATGGAGGATGAGACTCCCTCCTTGATGGAAAACATTAGATTAATGATTCGGGAGGAGGTTAAAGAATCAGTCAGCGGATTTCTAAAAAATCGCCCTAGTACTTCCGTCACTGTTTCTGTGGCATCCTCCAGTGATAGTGAGCTTCTGTCAGGTTTAGAGGAGGACGGTGAGCGTGCATCTTCTGAAGATTCCTCAGACTCTGAGTTTGCGGGTAAACCGCTTTTTTCCGCGGACATCATTAATACTCTGGTTAAGGCGGTCCGTGTCACGATGGGTCTGGATGAGCAGAAGGCTCCCCTATCCGTGCAGGACTCTATGTTTGAGGGTCTAGGACCCAGGAAGAAGAAAGTATTTAATGTCCATAAGAATGTGCAGGCTGTGATTACTAAAGAATGGAAGAAGCCAGACAGGAAATTTTATATTCCAGGGTCGGTCAAACGAAAGTATCCGTTTGATGAGGACGTTGCGTCTTCTTGGGACAGAGCCCCTAAATTAGATGCTCCTGTGGCTAAGATGTCTAAGAGAGGGGCTTTGCCTTTTGATGATATGGGTTCCTTGAAGGACCCTATGGACAGAAGGGCGGATGTTTACCTTAAAAAGAATTGGGAGGCCTCTGCGGCAGCTTTTAAGCCTGCCATTGCTGCCACTTCTGTCGCCAGGTCTTTAAAAGTCTAGTTGGAGGAGCTGGAAGCTCACATTAAGGGGGGCACCCCTAGGGAACAGCTGTTGTCTTCTTTTCCTACTATATACAATGCCGTTAATTTCTTAGCTGATGCCTCAGCGGATTCCCTGAGACTATCAGCTAGGGCTTCAGCTCTTTCCAACTCCGCTCGGCGGGCAATTTGGCTTAAGAGCTGGAGCGGAGATGTTAGCTCTAAGGCCAAATTATGTGCTATCCCATGTGAAGGGGAATTTCTGTTTGGGCCCGTCCTGAACGATTTTCTAGAGAGGGCGTCCGACAGGAAGAAGAGTTTCCCTTCTACCAGTCAGCAGGCCCCTACTAGATCTTTTAAACCTAGATTCAATAGGGGAAATTTTGGATCTAAAGAGAGGACCAAGCAGTTCCCTGGAAATTCTAAGAGAGCAAAGGGATTCCTTTTTTCCAGCTCAGATGCCTCTAAGAAGCAATCCCAATGACGCCAGGCCTCCTGTTGGGGGTCGTCTGTCTCTGTTTTTTCATCAGTGGCAGATGATTTCCACTTTCCGAGTGGATTCTGTCCGTCATAGGGGAAGGGCTAAGACTAAAGTTTCGGTCCTCCCCAGGTCAAAAATTTGTGGTCACAGACTTCAGGGGGGCCCCGGTAAAACAGTCGGCACTACTGTCAGAGGTAGATTCCCTTCTACAGAAGAGAGTGTTGGTAGAGGTCCCGGCCCAAGAAAGGGGGGAGGGATTCTATTAGACACTCTTCTTGGTAAACAAACCGAACGGCTCCTTTCGCACTATAATAAACTTGAAACTTTTGAATCAAAGTCTGGTTTACGAGAAGTTCCGTATGGAGTCTATCAAGTCAACCCAAAATTATCTCTTTCCCCAGTGCTTCATGGTGTCTGTAGATCTCCGAGACGCATATTATCACGTCCCTATTCACCTAGATCATCAAAAGTTTCTAAGGGTTGCAGTGCGTGTAAAGTCACAAGTCAGACATTTTCAATTCAGGGCCCTTCCCTTCAGTCTGTCCCAAGCTCCCAGAGTGTTCACAAAAATTGTATCCGAGATGATGGCTCATGTCAGGGAGAAAAACGTGATTATTGTCCCTTATCTGGACGATTTTCTCTTATTGGCTCAGTCAGCCCAGACTCTTCGGTCCCACATCATCTGGCTCACCGAGGTCCTGCAGAGTCTGGGTTGGGAGCTAAATCTGGAGAAGTCGTGTCTGACTCCTTCCCAGAGATGCAAGTTCCTGGGACTGGACTTGGACTCAAATCTCCAGATATGTTTTCTTCCGGTTCAGAAGAGATTATTGATCAGGAGCAGTGTCCAGGAGTTAATTTCGCTCAGGAGCATATCCATAAGATCAGCCATGTCAGTGCTGGGCCTTCTTACGGCAGCGATTCCAGGGGTCGAGTGGGCTCAATACCATTCAAGACCACTCCAGCTCCAGATCTTGGAGGTTTGGGACAGAGATCTCCCGTCTCTAGACTCGGTATTCACCCTTTCTCCTCAGACTCTTTTGTCCCTGGAGTGGTGGTTGGATCTCCGAAATCTGGAGAGGGGGGTTCCCTGGAGCAGGAAAGATGTTCTCTGTTTAACCACGGATGCCAGCCCGAGAGGTTGGGGGGCTCATCTGGGGTCTTCCCTGCTTCAGGGTGTTTGGGATCGCCCCTCCCTGACCCAGTCCCACAATTTCAAGGAGTTGAAGCCGGTTCTAATGGCCCTTTTACAATGTCGCTGGGAGTTACAGGGAAGAAATGTGTGCATTTACTCCGACAATATGACCACAGTAGCCTACATCAACAGGCAGGGAGGTACCAGGTCGCAGTCTCTGATGAGCCTCGTCCACAACATTTTTCAGTTTGCAGAGAATTCCCTGGCTTCTCTTTCCGCGGTGCATCTGAGAGGAAAGGAAAATATAAAAGCGGATTTTCTGAGCCGTCACGCCTTTGTCAGGGGGAGTGGTCCCTGGATCAGGAGATATTCTCTCTCATTGTCTCCCGGTGGGGATTACCGACCATAGATCTATTTGCCACCAGGCAGAACCGGAAGGTGGAGGGTTTCTTTTCCCTTTCCCCGCAGGATCATCCGGTGGCAGTAGACGCTTTCGCTCAACCCTGGGGGAGGGGACTTCTCTTCCTCGCCATAACCTCAGCTAGAAGGGTTAGTGAGATTTCTGCCCTGTCTATCGATCCTCCTTACTTGGTAATATCGGAAGATCCGGTTGTTTTTTCACCTGACCCTTCCTTTTTACCAAAGGTTTCCTCTAGATTTCATAGGTCCCAGGAGGTAGTTCTGCCCACCTTTTGTGCCTCCCCCAGGAATGAGAAGGAGAAAAAGTTTCACTGTCTAGATGTGAGGAGATGCCTCCTGCAATACCTTCGGGCCACTTCCTCTTGGAGGTCCTCTTCGCGTTTGTTAGTGCTGTTTCAGGGATCTAGAAAAGGTTCTTCTGCCTCACCTCAGACAGTTGCCAGATGGATTAGACAGGCTATCTCCTTGGCTTATTTGGCCAGTGGTAAAATTCATCCAGAGGGGTTTGGGGCTCATTCTACTAGAGCTGTCTCTGCTTCCTGGGCAGAGAGGGCCTCGGCTTCTCTGGAACAAATTTGTAAAGCCGCCACGTGGAGTTCTCCTCATACCTTTTTTAGGCACTATAAGCTGCAGCTGCCTTCCAACGATGGTCTTGTATTTGGCTGGAAGGTACTTCAGGCTGTAGTCCCACCCTAGGATTCTTGCCTATTCTCCAGGGGTGCTGTCATAGGCGAGGGGAGAAACAACAGATTACACTTACCAGTAATCGTTTTTCTTTGAGCCTATGACAGCACCCCGATTTATTCCCCCCCCCCAAAAAAAAAAGAAATAGCCCCTATATGTATCTATAGCTTGTTTTTTTCTCTGACATTGTTGTTACCTAAATGTTCTGCTGTTAAGTTGGTGGATATGAGCTGTTCCCTTAAGTTCTTGAAAAAGGACTGGAGATGAGGGGGGTGGTCCCTCTTTTAAAGCGATGCCGGTCGTCTGTTTCCTGTCCTAAGGAGGAGGCGGTCTCTCCAGGGGTGCTGTCATAGGCTCAAAGAAAAACCATTACCGGTAAGTGTAATCTATTGTTTCTTTTCACTCATTTTTTGTGAGAGTGCTGCCTTTTTTTTTTTTTTTTTATTCTTTTATTGTTGGCCTGCTGTTCTGCCACTATATATATGTATATATATATACTGTATATATATATATATATATTATTAGGGTTACTCCTGCAGTATATAAATCTTTTCCTAGAGGTAGTTGTGCGTTATATCTATATATATAATGCTTTTTGGGAGGCGAGTTAACCAAAATATAGCTGTTCTGGCACAGTTTTTTTTTTTTTTTTAACAATCTTCACCTGACAGGACAGATCATGTGGTATTTTTATTGAGCAGGTAGTTATGAACGCGGTGTTACCGAATATGTCTATTTTTTAATTTTATTTTGGTTTTACCCAATAAAAGCATTTTTGAAAAAGATCATGTCTCCATTTTCTGAAAAGCAATATTTTTTGGACGATTGTCTTAGGTAGGGGCTCGATTTTTGCGGTATGGTATGATGGTTTGATTGGTAACTTTTTGGGGGCACATATGACATTTTGATTGCACGGTATTACACTTTTTGTGATGTAAGGTGATTTAAAAAATGGCTTTTTTTTACAGTTTTTAATTTTTTTTTTCACAGCGTGTTTACCAGACGGTTGGATCCCAAGAGCAGGTTGTTAAGGACACGGCGATACCTAACGTGTGAATTTTTAAAAAACATTTTCATTTTGCACAATAAAAACATATTTTTGTGTCTTCATGTTTTTTAATAAGGTCACGGTTTGATTGGTACTAATTTTGGGTACATATGACTTTTTGATCACTTTTTATACCATTTTTGGGGAAGTGAGGTGGGCAAAATTCCATCATAGTTTTTTTTTTTTTGTTTTGGCGTTCGCCGTGTGCTAAAAGTAACACAATCCTGACATCGGCGCTGTGCAAAAATGTCTGTGTGAGCTCTGCTCTGTACCGCGTGGAAACAGGTTTCATATACTGAATCCACGCATCCCATATGGGTAAGATAACTAAGGACAAGCCGGGGAACACCCCCGGTACGCAAAAACCTGTCCCAGAGACATGGATACATGTATGAGGAAGACCAGGCCTTCACTGGGGAAACAAGAGGGCACAGGAGGAAGAAGCTTCTCCCTCCATAGAGTTCTCTCCCGACTCAGAAGGGGAAAGAGAGAGCGACGCAGACAAGGCATGTATGCAGGAGCAATTACCGATGTCCCGAACGTTCGTGAGAGCACTCATTTTGGACACGCTAGATCCGATCAGAAAGGACCTGCAGGACATCAAACATGACATAAGACAAGTGTCCGAACGAGTCAACATGATGGAGGTTAACCAGGGAGCCATAGTGGAGTTTTGTACGGCGGTATCATCTAGCCTAGACAAAGGCCCACATCAACTCATTATACAACTTGGTAGAAGACTAAGATAACAGAGGACGCACAAATAATGTGCGTCTTAAGGGATTCCCTGAAACCATCCCAACAGAAAGTTTAATGGCGTCTGCTGGGAACAGAGGCCTCTGCTGACCTGACTATGGATAGAGCTCACCGTGCCCTACGCCCAGGCAAAATGAGCCGCCAAAAGATGGTATATGCCGCATGTTTAGCTATCAAACTAAAGAGAAGATTTTAAAAACTACACGGGCAACTCCATATTTCACCTTTGCAGATGCCTCTGTGTTCATTCATCAAGATTCCTCCCCTATGACAGTGCAGAAGTGGAAAGTCATGAAACCACTCCTAGAGATCCTGTTGGAGCGCGTTCCATGTTCTCTGATACTAGGCTGCGCAGTAGCGCAGCCTAGTATCGGTAATAGGCAAATCCCGGTATCGTATCGATACCGGGACAAAAGTATTGACTGGGTATCAAGAATTCGATACCCGGTGCAACCCTAGTTTGGGGGGCACTAATTGGGGTATTACTATTACTGGGGGCACTAATGGGGCATTATTAATTCTGGGGGGCACTAATGGGGGCATTACTATTTCTGGGGGCACTAATGGGGCATTACTATTACTGGGGGCACTAATGGGGCATTATTAATTCTGGGCGGCACTAATGGGGGCATTAATATTACTTCGGGGCATTAATATCATTGGGAGCCACAGTATGACTGCGACTTAACATCCTGTGTAAAGCCACGCCCCCCACAACCACTTCCCCTTTGGAGTGTGGCTTAACTTGGCCGGTATTTTTTGTGACAACCCCATCTCTCCCAAATGTCCCTCTTTCAGAGGGGCAGTGCCTCTTTTTGACCCAAGTCCCTCTCTGATCCTTAAATGTCCCTCTTTTTGACCTGGAGAATTAATGTATAAATGCACATTGATAAATTTACTAAACTATTCCTCACTCAGCTATCTGTATTGTTTCTACCTGTGTATTAGACCATAACTTCATTTTTATGTGCAATCTGAACCTTAAATTATCTATAATCTGATGATTTATGTGCTAATATTTCAATGGCTATTGACGTGCAAGAAAACAATTGTCCCAGGGGCTCCACATGCAAAAAAAAATAAAAGACCACTCACGTAACCGATCCCTGGCTGCTGCAGTTCTGACAGTAGTCAGTAATTATGCTTTGGACAGAGGTAGAAATGTGGCCTAGTATGAAAAAACCTGCTGTGATGCCCGCCGCACATATTGTCCTTATTTGCCATTTTCAAAAGTTGGGAGGTATGGACAACCTTACTACAGACGTACCTCCACCGGCACCACTGGACACTAAGCATTGTGTCTAAACTCCATGCACCGTGAGGACCTTCAGTCATGGGGTTTGCAGCAGCCATGACATGTAGAAGCGGAGTAATCGCTACATCCGTGATCTGAGGTAATAAAGATCAGCAATGTAATAGTAACAATAGAACAGTGCTTACCCTGAGTTTGGGATCGAGGTTCCAGTGTCACATGACCCTGTGATGTCACAAGCCTCCTACGGCCCATGAAGTTTAGACAAGGACCTTTCATGATGTCATGACCATGTGACCATGTGTGGGAGGAGTCAGGCTCGAGCCTGTGCTGCTTGAGGAGGAAAAAGACCTGTGATGATGTAATGACCATATGACCATGTGGGGGAGGAGTCAGATGACTCATGACCAGGTGCTGCTCTGCTGGTTTTGATGGATGACCTGACTCTGCCGGCAACTTTGTAATTTGGAGACAGCTCTTCTGGGTTCCGGATTGGCAGGAAAAATCCTTCAGCAAGCCATAGTGGATTGAGATCATATTCCAGTCTGACGCCTGCAGAGACCATTGATGGCGTCATCTGTCGATGAAAGGGCTCTATCTGAGTCCATACAGTTTACTACTGAACATGTGAAACTACAGATGGGAGCTCCCCATACTGAAAAGATTTCGTTCTTGATTCTTCTGTCTCATCCTTTCATTTTGGGAATACAATGGCTCAGTATCCATGAACCTGTTCTTGATTGGAAGTCCAGAGAGGTGCTTCATTGGGGACAGTCCTGCCTTGGAAAATGTCTTTCTCCTGTACAGCCTGCTCGGTGACCTTAGGTACCACCAAATCTTGAAGATCTGCCTGCAGCATATCACACCTATGACCAACGTCTTCGATAAGGAGGTTGAGACATTACCTCCGCACAGGCCCTATCATTGTCCTATTGACCTGGTTCCTGGTTTTTCACCTCCCCATGGTCGTATTTATCCCCTCTCACCAGCAGACACACAAGCCATGTTCGAATATATTAAATAAAATCTTGATAGAGGATTTATCCAGAAGTCATCTTCTCCAGCTGGCGCTGGTTTCTTCTTTGTGAAGAAAAAAGATGGTTCTCTCCGGCCATGCATCAATTATAGGGGTCTCACAGTCAAGAAAAAATACCCTCTTCCCCTTATTCCACAGTTGTTTGACCACCTCAGAGGAGCGAAGATCTGCTCCAAATTAGATCATGGGAGCTTGATCCGAATTCATCAAAGGGATGAGTGTAAGAGCCTCTTCAACACCCATGATGTTCACTATGAGTATCTGGTGATGCCCTTCGGGCTAATCAATGCCCTGGCGGTATTTCAAGAATTCATCAATGATATCTTAAGAGACTTACTCTATTCCTGTGTTGTGGTTTATCTTGATGACATTCTAATCTTCTTCTCAGATTTGGTCTCCCACCAAAAACAGGTCCACCTAAACAGGTCCTAAAATGACTTTGAGGGAATAATCTGTACACAAAATTTGAAAAATGTATTTTTGAACAACCCTCGCTTCCCTTTCTGGGATACATAATATCTGATACTGGCCTGCAGATGGATCCTGAGAAGCTATCCACGATTTTGAAGTGGCCTCGTCCTTCTGGTTTAAAGGCAATTCAACATTTTCTGGGGTTCGCCAACCACTACTGCCAGTTTGTGCCACACTTCTTTGACAGCTCCTATCTCAGCCTTGACTCTCAAAGCGGCGAATCCCAAGAGTTGGACAGCTGAGGCTGAATCAGCCTTTCAAGCCTTGAAGCAGGCCTTCTCTACAGTTCCAGGACTCCATCGTTCTGATACCAGTAAGCAATATTTTTTGGAGGTGGATGCATCGCCTATTGGTGCTAGGACAGTGCTTTCACAAAAGTCTTCCTCAGGTAAGATGACAACCTGTCACTTCTTCTCCAGGGCCTTCTCTCCTGAGCGCTACTACTCGATTGAGGATAAAGAGTTGTTGGCCATCAAGATGGCATTGGAGGAATGGAGGCACCTTGTGGAGGTAGCTGGTCATCCTGTGGTGATCTAAACTGACCACAAGAACCTCACACATCTGCAGTCTGCACAGAGACTTAATCCTCGACAAGTTAGATGGTCCCTGTTCTTTGCCCGTTTTGATTTTATTCCTTACTTTCGTGTTGCAGACAAGAACATCAAAGCAAATGCTCTCTTGAGATCCTTTGATTCTACCGACATATCATTGATCCCTCTAAAATCTCTGCCTGCCCTGTCAAGCTATCCGAGATTCCATCTAGAAAGACTTTTGTTGCAGAGTCTCTCAAAAAGCAGGTATTACTATGGGGCCATTCATCTAAAGTGGCAGGTCATGCCGGTCAACAAAATACATAGTAACATAGTTTATAAGGCCGAAAAAATATATCTGTCCATCCATTTTGGCCTGTTATCCTGCAAGTTGATCCAGAGGAAGGCAAAAAAAACCCTGTGAGGTAGAAGCCAATTTTCCCCACTTTAGGGGAAAAAATTCCTTCCCGACTCAAATCATGCAATTAGAATAACTCCCTGGATCAACGACCCATCTCTAGTAACTATAACCTGTGATATTATTATCCTCCAGAAATACATCCAGGCCCCTCTTGAACTCTTTTAGTGAACTTACCATCACCACCTCCTCAGGCAGAGAGTTCCATAGTCTCACTGCTCTTACAGTAAAGAATCCTCTTCTATGTTTGTGTACAAACCTTCTTTCCTCCAGGCGCAGAGGATGTCCCCTCGTCACAGTCACAGTCCTGGAGATAAATAGATCATGGGAGAGATCTCTGTACTGACCCCTGATATATTTATACATAGTTATTAGATCTCCCCTCAGTCGTCTTTTTTCTTAAGTGAGTAACCCTAATTTTGATAATCTTTCTGGGTACTGTAGTCCACCCATTCCAGTTATTGCTTTAGATGCCCTACTCTGAACCCTCTCCAGCTCTGCTATGTCTGCCTTGTTCACAGGAGCCCAGAACTGTACACAGTACTCCATGTGTGGTCTGACTAGTGATGTGTAAAGTGGCAGGACTATGTTCTCATCACGGGCATCTATGCCCCTTTTGATGCAATTTATTATCTTATTGGCCTTGGCAGTAGCTGGTGTCTACAGCTTAGTTTGCTGTTCACTAAAATTCCTAGGTCCTTTTCCATGTCAGTGTTACCCAGTGTTTTACCATTTAGTATGTACTGGTGACTTGCATTATTCCTTCCCATATGCATAACCTTACATTTGTCAGTGTTAAACCTCACCTGCCACTTCTCTGCCCAAGCCTCTAGTCTATCCAGATCCATCTGTAGCAGTGTACTGTCCTCTTCTGTGTTAATTACTTTACACAGTTTAGTGTCATCTGCAAAAATTGATATTTTACTGTGCAAGACTTGTACAAGATCATTAATAAATATATTGAAGAGAATAGGGCCCAATACTGACCCCTGTGGTACCCCACTAGTGACAGTGACCCAATCTGAATATGTACCATTAATAATCTCCCTCTGTTTTCTATCACTGAGCCAGTTACTTACCCACATACAGACATTTTCTCCCAGGCCAAGCATTTTCATTTTATATTCTAACCTTTCATGTGGTACTGTGTCAAATGCTTTGGAGAAGTCCAAATATACGACATCCATTGATTCGCCGCGGTCCAGTCTAGAACGTACTATTTATATAATTAAAGAACATTTTAGGGTTAGTTTTACTCTCTTTGCGATTAATCTCTCGGTCTCTAGTTTGGCTGTTTTTATTTGTCTTTTACATATTCTCCTCATGGAAACTGATTAAATTGGTTTGACATGACCGATCCCTCATGAAGCCATGCAGATATGGGGTTATTTGCTTATTTTCATTGAGGTACTCCAAGATAGCATCTCTTAGAAATCCCTCAAACAATTTACCCACGACAGATGACAAACTTACCGGCCTATAGTTTCCGACCCTTTTTGAATATTGGCACCACATTTGCTATGTGCCAATCCTGTGGAACGCTCCCTGTCAGTATAGAGTCCTTAAAAATCAGAAATAAGGGTCTGGCGATGACATTATATCTTTTTAAGACGTCGCTGTACTTCTTCCTGGTTCAGACAGGGCACTATTAAAGGGGAATTTACTTTTATATTCTGCATTTCATCATTTTCCTCAGTGAATACAGTGGAGAAAAAGATATTTAGTAGCATTGCTTTCTCCTCATCGCTCTCTGCAACTCCCCCCTCATTACTCTGTAAGGGGCCGACACCTTCAGGTTTATACTTTTTACCATTTATATAATTAAAGAACATTTTAGGGTTAGTTTTACTCTCTTTGCGATTAATCTCTCGGTCTCTAGTTTGGCTGTTTTTATTTGTCTTTTACATATTCTATTTTTTTCATTATAGTTTTTCAATACTTCCTCGCTCCCCTCCTGTTTTAGTGATTTAAATGCTTTCTTTTTGTCATTTATTGCTTTCTTTACAGTTCTATTTATCCACATTGTTTTTTTCTTGTTCCTTAACCTTTTATTCCCATAAGGTATGTACCTCTCACAATTAGATATTAGGATTCTTTTAAAAATCTCCCATTTTGTGGCTGTATTTTTATTTTTGAGGATTTTGTCCCAGTTAGTTAGGCCTATGGCCTCTCTTAGTTGGCTAAATTTAGCTTTTTTGAAGTTTGGCATTTTTGTTTCTCCCTGAAGAAACGCTCTTTTGAATGACAATTGGAAGGTTATTATTTTATGGTCACTATTTGCCAGGTGTCCCCCGACCTGCACATCTGTTATTCTGTCAGGTCTATTGGTTAATACTAAGTCCAGTATGGCCGTCCCTCTAGTCGGGTCCTGAACCAGTTGGGAAAGGTAATTGTCTTTGGTTATTGCCAAGAAGCTGTTTCCTTTATGAGATGTACAGGTTTCAGTTTCCCAGTCTATATCTGGGTAGATGATGTCCCCCATAATAACGACCTCATTATGATTTGCCGCCTTGTCTATTTCATTTAGAAGTAGATTTTCTGTGGACTCTGATATATTAGGTGGTTTATAATAAAGTCCTATTAGTATTTTATTATTGTTTTTGGCTCCATTTATTTCTACCCACAGTGACTCCACATCTTCATGTCCCTCACTTATATCTTCCCGCAGTGCGGGCTTTAGACAGGACTTTACATAAAGGCAGACCCCTCCCCCTCTTCGGTTTTGGCGATCCTTTCTAAACAGACTGTAACCCTGTACGTTGACTGCCCAGTCATAGGTATCATCCAGCCATGTCTCAGTTATTCCCACTATGTCATAGTCCTCCTCACACATCACTAATTCCAGTTCACCAGTTTTATTAGTCAGGCTTCTGCCATTAGTGTACATACAATTACGAGGTTGATGTATATTTTTTCCACTACACCTTTCCTTCTGAACTGTTCTAGTTCCTCCTTCCATTCCTCCCCTTCAGATTCATCACGCAGGGGTACTGGGGGCCATCCATGTGACAAGACATCCAAGAATTTGTCGCTGCTTGTCCATCCCGTGTGCAAAATAAGACTTCCAAACAGCTGGCCTTCTGCTTTCTCTTCCTGTTCCTGTGGTTCCCTGGCAACAAATAGCCATGGACTTTATTAGAGATCTGCCCACTTCCTCTGGTTGTTCTGTGATGTGGGTAGTGGTAGATCAATTCTATATAATGGCACATTTCATTCTTCTGCCTGGACTCCCTTCTGCTTCCCAACTGGACAAGAAATGTATTGAGCAAATGTTCTGTCTCCATGGCTTCCCTCTCTGTAATGTGTCTGATAGAGGTGTACAGTTCATGTCAAAATTCTAGAGAGCCCTCTGCAAGTTACTGAATATATCTCTGGACTTCTCTTTCTCAAGTGGAGCAAGTCAACCAAATTTTTACCAACTTTTTGCACCACTTCACTAATATTCATCATGACAACTAGGTTGAACTATTACCCTGGGCTGAATTTTCAAACAACAATCGTCAGCGAGCCCTCCAAGAAATCACCATATTTTGTTGTTTATGGTCAACAACCTAACATCCCACTCCTGGTGTCTTCTTCTTCTGGTATCCCTGCTGTGGATGAAACTCCAAGAGAGTTCTCTAAAATCTGGGAGGAGACCAGGGGAGCTCTGAAAGAGGATTCTGTGCGCATGACGAAGGCTGCTGATAAAAGACGTAGAGATTGTCCTAATTTCGGTCCTGGTGATAAAGTGTGGCTTGCCTCCAAATACAACATTCTTACAAATTGGGTCCACACTTTATTGGTCAATTTGAGATCCTCGAGCAAATTAATGATGTTTCTTACAAGCTTAAGCTGTCGGCCTCTCTCCCTGCTGAAAAATTTTATCCTGAATCGTTTTGTCAAGAAGCCTGTCTCAGCTCCTGTTGCGGCCAATGATGAAAACATCTATGGGGTAAAAGCTATTCTGGAGATGAGGAAGATTAGAGTTAAAACCATGTTTCTTGTGGATTGGAAGGGGTTTGGCTCTGAGGAAAGATCTTGGGAACTTAAAGAGAACATCAATGCCCCTCTTCTTCAGAATTTTTTTTCTAGGGCCAGGCCTGAGGAGAGGGGTCTAAAGAGGGGGTATTGTTAGCCCAGCAGTCCATGCCAGCGCTGCTGCTCCTACTCATGGCACCGGCGCCGTGCTGACAAGCGGGGGCAGCTGGTAGCTTAACTGTTGTATCTGTGCTCCATGCCAGAGCTTACTTCCAGCTTGAGTCCTCTACTGGTTGTTAGGGCTTACATGGGCATGTCTCTCCTCCCTTGTGAGGCAGCACGTACACATCCTCTATCTCCCAGCCTATGGCTGTATTGCAGGAAGTATTTAAAGGTGCTTCCTGCCCCAGGAAGGTGCCTGAGGAACTCTTGGTCACTAGCTTGTCTAGTTCCTAGTGTGAAGGTATTTTTGAGTTCCTTTTCTGTGTACTGGACCCTGCTTTTGGATTTATTGGATTTTGCTTGTTTGCCTCCTGCCTCTGACCTTGGACTTCATTTACGGACTTTGCTTGATCGCTGCCTGCGCTGACTTCGGACTACCTGACCACATACTTCGCCTTGGTGCTTGCACCAGTATCTCTGACCCCCTGATCTGCTGCCACTGACTCAGGGAATGCTCTGGAGTGGCACAAAGTCCAAGATCAATGGTGTAATTCTCACACAAAATTCTCAGCAGCTCCACTGCACCTTATTAGTTCAGTGGCAACATCTAAAGCATGGGGTTGGGAATCTCTGGCCTCCTGTCAGAGCATATAGTGAAAATGCTAATGACAGCTTCCATTGTGGAAGCGGTCATTTGCATGAGGGAGGCACAGGAAGGTGAGAAGAGCACTGCACTGGGTCTGATCTGAGGCTGGGGGTCTGATCTGAGGCTGAGGGGTATGATCTAATGCAGGGGGGTCTGATCTGAGGCTTATGTAGGCTGGGAGGTCTGATAGGAGTCTGATGGAGGTGGAGGGGCAGATGTGAGGCTGAGAAAGGAACAAAGGCAGGGACAGTTGATAAGGAAGAGGCAGAGACAGTGGCTTGGAGAGTAAAAGGTGAATGAAACCCTTTCTGGACTCCCCAAGGGATAAACTTGGCTGACATTAATGCCAAATAAAGAACTAACATATAACTTAAATAACATTCTGTCACTGTCACTAGCCTTGCTGGCTGGATAGAGGTACGTCTTGCCAGTTTCCGTAGTACTAAAAAGTACTAGCGTGCGGAATCTAACAAGCCCCTGTGTTCTCACCAGAGCCCCTGCAAGGCAGGTTGGATTTGTGCGGCCGGGAACTTGCAGGTCACTTTGCCACTTGGAAGCAGTAAGGTATCAGCCGAGGACCGCATTACCAGCAGGTTAGCAGAGCCGAGGAAGGAGCTGAAGTCTGGATACACAGGAGCCAAACAGAAGAGGACTTGAGAGCTGGAGTACACTGGAAAAGACCTGATACTCTGGCATCAGTCAGGTGCACAGAGCTGCCTTAAATAGGACTCTAGATGAGAATCAGGTGCTGGACTGATGACAGTTTCACAGAAGGTGTAGGAGTTGCAATATCGGCTGCCAGCCCCTAGAGGGGGCGAGAGTATCTGCTACTGCAGAGTCTGTTCTGAGAAGTGGCTGCCAGAATCACTTCAGCGGACGCTTGTGTAAGGGATCAGACAGCAGCCGCCGAGGGGGGCGGCCCCGCTGATGGGGTGAGTGTAGTGGCGCTATGCGCCCAGATGTGACACATTATGGACTTAAAAATTAGTCTGATATGTTTGGTCAAAATGGCACCTGTATGATATGTAATATATATAGTGTAGGCGCCATTTTGTGCTGCAAAAATAAAGCAGTCACTTACCCCTAAGTCAGTTTTATGTTTGACTAAATGTAGCAGTCAAATTTTTAAGTTGAGAATTTTGTATGGCCCACGAACGATATTACAAATATCTAAATGGCCCTCGGCAGCAAAAAGGTTCCCCACCCCTGATCTAAAGGATTAAGAATGATCGGCTCAAACACAAGCATAGAGGTTTTACAAGCAAATGTTTATTAATGATTAGTAACAAGATTTAAGACCATTAAAGTGTACCTCCAGTTATAAATAAGTCAGAAATGAACAGTACAAGTGAATATAATAAACTTTATAATATATCGTATTAAAGATTTAACTTCCTTTCCTTTTCTGTTGCATGACATGTTAGTTAAAAAAAAGAAAATGACTACATCCCTGCTTGAGTTCTTTGAAGATTAAAAAGATGTGATTTCTGGGTAAAATGTTTCCTACTTTCATAAATGTCCTTTTCCATTGTGAAAGGTTTTCTGATGATTAAAAAGATATAATTTGCGGGAAAAATATTTTCCACATTCTGAACAAAAAAATGGCTTCTCCCCTGTGTGAACTTTCCAATGTCTAACAAGACCTGATCTCTGACCAAAGCATTTCCCACATTCTGAACACACAAATGGCCTCACCCCTGTGTGAGTTCTCTGATGTGTAATAAGATTTGATTTATTGATAAATAATTTCCCACATTCGGAACATGAAAATGGCTTCTCTCCTGTGTGAATTTTCTGATGTTTAACAAGATTTGATTTTTTGATAAAAGTGTTCCCACATTCGGAACATGAGATTAACTTCTTCCCTGTCTGATGTTTCTTCTCTTCAATGTGCATCTTTTCATGTGCAACAAGAGTTTTTTTGAAAGCAAAACGTTTCCCACATTCTGAACATGAAAACGGCTTCTCGTCTGTGTGGCTTCTCTCATGTTGAATAAGTTCTAATTCACAGTGAAATGATTTTCCGCATTCGGAACACGAAAACAACTTAATCTTTGTGTCAGCTCTTTGTTCAATAGAGCTTCTCCCACTTTTATTTTGGGTTACGGTCTGTGATGAATCAGAAGATTGGACCTGCTGAAATGGATCAAATGAAAGATCTTGGCTGTGAAGGGCTGAGGGTATAGCTTCATATGTTGCTTGTGTAACATCATGAGCAGTTGCCTCCAAAGCTAAAGTACTCCAATGTCCATCTGAGCTCCTGGTACAGTCATCTGCAATAATAAAACAGATGCTATTATTATGAGTAATATAACCATATCCTTTTCTATATAAAAGGTTTAATACAAATTGCAAGGTATAAAGCAAGATTCAATTATTAATGTAAGACAATGGTGAGAAAACAGATCACAATCTAGCAGAAGACTTCAGAGCAAGGACCAGTAGATGATACTCGAGCACAAGGCTGTTCTCTTCCAGTTTTTCACTTCTTCATAGGTTCATGGCGATCAAGGCAGAAATATCTGAGTAATAGCTTCAACTGGAGTTTGTGTGACTCCAAATGCACAGACTTACACCATAGAACAGTGAGTCCAGTGACACAGCAATGCAGAAACCCTATTTGGAGCACTTTCCAGTTATGGAAAATGATGGAAAGCTAGACATGTTCTTAAGGGGTTTTTGTAAAGGCTTACTGTACCTAATGAACAATGAGCTAAGTATGTAATTCGCTGGTTAAGAGGAAAACTCTGTACATGGTTGCAGAACTTCCCTGACACCGGGGTAAAGATTATGATATAATTAAACAAATTCTCATCTGAAATAATACCTCACCCAAAAGGTATTTAAAAAAAAGATAGGACTTCATGTGGAAATAATGTCAGCTACTCTGATGTCATAAATCTTCAGCAGTGGATCCATGGATTGTCCATTACTATATTTGAAGACCTGAAGAACCTGATGGTTAAAGATCATTTTCTGCAATTTTTTCCTCGGGGTTCTACCCTTTTTAAATAGACAAACCCTGCATTTGAAATTTGGACACCTCAGCAATACTTGCCCTGACAAAAGGACACCCACTTACCAAAACCAACAGTTTCTAACCAACTGTTTTGTTTGTAGGTAGGATAAGCCCCTGATCTCTGTAGGGACTGGAACAGACCAAGGTTAAATTTGCCCCTCACCCTCGCCAAGAACCTCCCACCAGTATTTACCAAATGACTACAGTCCCCAATGATAATCTGCCAAACCAAGAAATGTATTGTGTATCACAACCATACACCAAGCACAAACAAAGGAAGGTATAAAAATATGTGCAATCATGGAGGACTAATCAAAACAGAATTATAGGTAAGACGAATTCCAATTTTTTCTCCATGGCAGCACCACCTAGAGATGTCCCAGATAAGTAGTTAGGGAGGGACAATGGCCTGGAGAAGAACAATTTAAGTTTTGCAAGTCTAATCTATAACGCTTTAGGAATGTATGGAGATCACACCAAGTTGCTTCCGTACAAGTTTGTTGTAGAGAAGCCCCAGCTCATGCAACCGAAGAGGAAGCAATGGTTCTTGTAGATTGGCTTTTTACTCTCTATAAGCATCAGAAACCACCTACCAATAGTATCTTTTGAAGCTTTCCAGGCTGTTTTTCCAAACAGTGTACACGGAAACTAGAGTAAATTTTAAAATCCATAGTAATCCCAAGGTATTTGATTACTGTCCTCCTAACATCAAAGGAATGGAATTCTCTTGGTTTCTTTGAAATTTGAAAGCTGTGTCGAGTCTTAAAGTCGTCCCATTATCTTTAGATAGGGCTCTTTTATAGGCATTGCCTGGGTCTCTCCCAACCACCTTTCCAATCTAATGGAATACCAAATGACTACAGTCACCAATGATAATCTGCCAAACCAAGAAATGTATTGTGTATTACGATCATACACCAAGCACAAACAAAGGGAGGTATACAAATATGTGCAATCATGGAGGACTAATGGAAACCAAATTATAGGTAAGACAAATTCCCATTTTCCATTTTGCTCCCATGGCAGCACCATCTAGATGAGTAGTTAGGGAGGGACAATGGCCTGGAGAACAAAATTTTAAGTTTTGCAAGTCTAATCTATAAAGCTTTAGGAATGTATGGAGATTAGACCAAGTTGCTGCTGTACAAGTTTGTTGCAGAGAAACCCCAGCTCATGCAACCGAAGAGGAAGCAATGGTTTTTGTAGAATGGCTTTTTATTCTCTTTATAAGCATCAGAAATTGTGAACCCAAGCCACCTACCAATAGTATCTTTTGAAGCTTTCTAGGCTGTTTTTCCAAACAGTGTACACGGAAACTAGAGGGCAACTAAAGATGTAATAACTATGTATAAATATATCAGGGGTCAGTACAGAGATCTCTCCCATCATCTATTTATTCCCAGGACTGTTGCTGTGACGAGGGGACATCCTCTGCACCTGGAGGAAAGAAGGTTTGTACACAAACATAGAAGAGGATTCTTTACGGTAAGAGCAGTGAGACTATGGAACTCTCTCCCTGAGGAGGTGGTGATGGTAAGTTTACTAAAAGTGTTCAAGTGGGGCCTGGATGTATTTCTGGAGGGTAATAATATTACAGGTTATAGTTACTAGAGAGGGGTTGTTGATCCAGGGAGTTATTCTGATGCCTGATTCGGAAAGGAATTTTTTCCCTAAAGTGGGGAAAATTGGCTTCTACCTCCCAGGGGTTTTTTGCCTTCCTCTGGATCAACTTGTAGGAAAACAGGCCGAACCGGATGGACAGATGTCCTTTTTCTGCCTTATAAACTATGTTACTATGTAGTCAATTTTAAAATCCATAGTAATCTCAAAGTATTTGAGTACTGTCCTCCTAACATCAATGGAATGGAATTCTCTTGGGGTCAGGACAGAAAGAGGGCAACAGTATTTATTGGTTTCTTTGAAATTTGAAAGCTGTGTCGAGTCTTCAAGTCATCCTATCATTCATTATCTTTAGATAGGGGTCTTTTATAGCCATTGCCTGGATCTCTCCCAACCACCTTTCCAATGCAATGACTATCAAGAAAGCTAAATCATGAGATGAATTCGGACTGACAGAGTCCAGAGGTTCAATTGGGCAAAGAATTAAATTCAAGTTCCACTGAGGAATAAAATTCCTAATGGAAGGTCTCAGCATAGATGCAGCTCTGTTGAACCTCTGTATCCACCGGTACTTCATCAAATTAGTCTCAAAGGAGACGCTCAAAGCCAAGATCTGTACTTTGAGAGTGCTGGATCCTTTGAATTACTGGTCTACATTGATGTGGGGGACCATTACCATATCCTACCAAGAACAGAACCTCACCTCTTCCAGACCTTAAGGTACACTATATTTTCTAAGTGACCAGCTTCCTACTATCCTGAAGAGTCTTTCTTATGTTATCATAGAATCCTTTGATTTTTTTATGAGCAACCTCTCAGGATTTAAGCAGTAAGCTGCAACTTGTGGGTATCACAATGAGAAAAAGACCCTGATGTAGAAGGTTGTTGCTATGGGATACAATCCAAGGGTCTTTCAGGGCCATCAGTTTCAATGGTGGCTGGAACAACAAGGGGTTACTGTAGAGGGGAATTATGGACTCGCGAGATTTTATGACTTTAAAAACATTTTAAAACAGGAATCCGAAGTCGACTTCGGTTCCAAGGTACCATCCGATATAGAAGCAGACTTCGGATTCCTGTTTTAAAATGTTTTTAAAGTTGTATAATCGTTGGCGGAAGTTATTCAATGAAGTCTCGCAAGACTCCGGCTTTGCAAATTTTGCCTGGGCCGAACCGAGATGAGGAACGATGACATCTACATCAAGGGAGACATGATTGGATATAATAGGTAGGTGGTGTTGTAATCCTCTGTACTTGTGAGAATGCAAAATGTAATGTCCATTAAAATATGTCTTTAGCAATGGGGAGAGGGTTAGAAAGAGAATTTGACACATATGCATTGAGATTTTATCCCCAAATCTTTTGAGACCCTAGCAACACCCCTGACTTCCACAAGTCCAACCATGTCCATATGAAAACCTGCAATGTCGTAAAATTCAGGTACCTGAGACACATAGTTAGTGGCAGGGGTCCAGCTGCAGTCATTATTACTGGGCAGTGCTTAAACACTATCCTTAGCACTGTATGTCTACAGCTGGACTTCTGAAGGAACGAATCACTAGAAGAGGAGGTTGAGAGTACAAAAAGAACCTCATCTCTTCCTCCTAGACTCTGGTGACCACTATTCCTGACACTCATAGCTCTGACTTTCCATCCACCCTCTCTTATTTGGGTGTATGTCTCCGTGTTCTGTTCTGTTTCAGCACACAATAACATTTTATGTGACCCTAATAGGAGCTATTGATTCCTCACTCTCAGAATCAAAATCACATTTTCATCCTTATTTAATTTCTATTTTGGCTAAAAAACCTTGCAGAATACAGACTATAAAGAATTCCACATAAAACTGTAGTATCCCTGACTTCCACAAGTCCAAACATATCCATGTGAAAACCTGCAGTTGTCGTGAATTCTGGTACCTGGGACACATAGTTAGTGGCAAGGGTCCGGCTGCAGTCATTTTTACTGGGCAGTGCTTGGACTTCTGAAGGAACGAATCACTAGAAGAGGAGGTTGAGAGTACAAAAAGAACCTTATCTCTTCCTCCTAGCCTCTGGTCACCACCATTCCTGACACTCATTGCTCTGACCTTCCATCGTCCTCCTCTTGGGTGCATGTCTCCATGTTCTGTTCTGTTTCAGCACACAATAACATTTTATGTGACCCTAATAGGAGCTATTGATTCCTCACTCTCAGAATCAAAATCACATTTTCATCCTTATTTAATTTCTATTTTGGCTGAAAAACCTTGCAGAATACAGACCATAAAGAATTCAACATAAAACTGTAGTATCCAGAATCTGTGAGACCTCTCTTTACTTAGTGGTCACTACTCACCTGAGCTGTTATCTGTAGGAATGTCCTCTATACTCTGCTCATCACCCCTCACATCTGTCTCTGTAACATACATAATGTTCAGATCTTCATCCGGATTCACAAGCTGTGAAAGAAATGTTGTAAAATTCATCAGACGGTTGGAGAAGTCGTGTGGAAGGTTTTATATGACCAGAAAAGATCAGTAATTAGAAAGACAACCAAACATGATTGTGCAGCAGTAGATGGTGAGGTAATGGTGAGGTATAATGTAGTGCAGACAGCAACCAAATAATCCTAGTAGTTTGACCACCAATGCACCTTTTTACGGCGGTCACTAAGGGGCCTTAGGCTGGGCTTTTTTTTTTACGGTGGCCCAGTCTAACCATTGCATGGGTCACCAGCATAGCCAAGAGCGGGGATTCACGTTAGAGATCTAATAACTATGTATACTGTAAATATATCAGGAGTCAGCACAGAGATCTCTCCCATCATCTATTTATCCCCAGGACTGTGACTGTGACGAGGGGACATCCTCTGCGTCTGGAGGAAAGAAGGTTTGTACACAAACATAGAAGAGGATTCTTTACGGTAAGAGCAGTGAGACTATGGAACTCTCTGCCTGAGGAGGTGGTGATGGTAAGTTCACTATAAGAGTTCAGGAGGGGCCTGGATGTATTTCTAGAGGGTAATAATAATACAGGTTATAGTTACTAGAGAGGGGTCGTTGATCCAGGGAGTTATTCTGATGCCTGATTAGAGACGGAAAGGAATTTTTTCCCCGAAAGTGGGGAAAATTGGCTGCTACCTTACAGGGGTTTTTTTTGCCTTCCTCTGAATCAACTTGTAGGATAACAGGCAGAACTGGATGGACAGATGTCTTTTTTTGGCCTTATAAAAACTATGTTACTATTTTAGAAGCAATCAAAAGGTCGCTTATTATAGTTCCTTGTTGGACTAATAAATGGTTAAAAAATAATAATAAAATCTCCTCCATATATTTGGAATCACCATATTCTTAATGACCTGCACTACGCAGTTATCATGTAATTTATCCTGCATGGTAAAGGTAAAAAAAAATTTCACAAATTGTTGCTTTTTGCACCTTTGCCCCCAAAAATCTCCAATCAAAACTACAAGTCGTCCTGCAAGAATTGAGCCCTCAACACTCCATAGAAAGAAAATAAAAAAAGTTCTCGGGGTCTCGGGATGTAGAGATGCAAAAACATTTTCTTCTTTGTAAAAGAAAGGGTGTCTTTATTGATCAAGATTAGTAAAACAGAAACAACTCTATGTATTTGCTATTGCTGTAATCGTACCGACCCAGAGAATACATTTATCCTGTTATTTATGCTGAAAAATAATTGTCACAAAGTTTATAATATAAAAACTCTCTGGTAGCATGGTTGTTTTTCAGTTAATCAGTTACGACCCCATTAAAAACTACAACTTGTCCTGCAAAACACAAGCCCCCATATGACTACATGGAAGGGAAAGATTTTAGCTCTTGGAAAGCGACAGTAAAAAAATGAAAAAAATCTCCTGGTCATTGAGGCCAAAACAGTGGTCACTAAGGAGTTAAGCAAAAGGAAACGTTGCTTCTGGGAGGTTCAAAAGCGTAAGTATTATGATTTACTCCACCAGTAGAGGGCACAATCACAATGTTAGATGTCTGCAGCTTTCCACACACTCAGGTGACAGAGGAACCCTGTGAAGGATGAATTTCCTCACGTGAGAAATGAGCCAATTTTTTAAAATTCATTTTGGGTCCAATTTACTGAATTTGTACGAGTTTGCGACTTTTTTTTTATGACCTCCAGAGTGTACATGAGATTTGTCAAATTGCATTCACTTTGCTGGTATGACGCTACCTTATCTCCATCTACCTGATCATCCTGTGGGACATTGTGATCTTCTTCTGAATCATCCTGTGGAAGAAGAGGACTGGGACATCTCTCCGGTGTTCTTCTCTCTTCCTTAACTGTAGGAAACACATCAAGTGACTGAATTCATTCCTTACATACAGATAATGAGAGGACGTGTGTATTTAGTCATGTCTATTACCTGGTGATGTGAGGGGCCGGTGATCCTCCATCTTGATCCCCTTATCTCCATCTACTTGATCATCCTGTGGGACATGGTGATGTTCTTCTGAACCATCCTGTGGAGGAAGAGGACTGGGACATCTCTCCGGTGTTCTTCTCTCTTCCTTAACTGTAGGAAACACATCCAGTGACTGAATTCATTCCTTACATACAGATAATGAGAGGACGTGTGGATTTAGTCATGTCTATTACCTGGTGGTGTGAGGGGCCGGCGATCCTCCATCATGAAGTCCTTGTACAGATCTTTGTGTCCTTCTAAATACTCCCACTCCTCCATGGAAAAATGGATTGTGACATCCTGACACCTTAAAGGAACCTAACAACACAATGATACAGTCATCACCCAGATCCCTTCATAGCGTTCCTGTATAATGTCCCAGCATTCCCAGCAGTGTCACCTCTCCAGTCAGCAGCTCAATCATCTTGTTGGTGAGTTCTAGGATCTTCTCTCTATTGATTTCCTCATGTATCAGGAGGTGAGGTGGAGGCCCTGTGATTGGGCTCAGGGTTCTTCCCCATCCTTTAGACACAGGGTCCTGACAGCGCTCACTAGAGGTCTTCTTCACTACTGTGTAGTCCTGGTTATGGAGAGACACAGTAATAAATATCACTCCATACATCTCTAGAGTCCCTCACCTCTCCAGTCATAGCTAAGATGATGTAATGTGACATCATCAGAATCTCTCACCTCTCCAGTAAGCCGGAAGAGGATCTCTAGGGTGAGATTTATTATACTCTTCGCCATCTTGTCCCTGTCTCCATCTATCCTTGACGGGACAATCAGGAGTAGGATCTTATATAGACGCTATCCACTGAGCGGATCCTATAATAGGAACATAAATGGAGAGAAGATGAGAATGTAAAATCCTACAAAATCTCATGTAAAATACAATTACTGGAGATAAGTGGAGACATCGGAGGAGATAATAAAGTGTAGATGTTATGTTCTCTCTTTGTTTGGATCGGAACATGAATTGAATCAAGGCGGATCCTCAATGTGTGAGGTCAAGGTAGTTCCATAATATGTCACTCCTTAAAGGCTATGGACACCTTTGCGCATTAAAAATCAAATAACCATATCTTACTGTAAGGGATGAGCAACTCGGGTTCAGTTCCAAAGTATCAGGTTTGCTTCCCACGCCTACAGAAATACTCTTCTATGAGTTTTACTCACTGTGGTCATCTCCTGTGAGGCTCTGGGAGCGTTCCCTCAGCACTGGTCACATGGTCTCTCCCCCGTCTGTTAATTTCTAGTGATGATCGAGCACCTCGATGTTCAGATGCTCGGGCCGAACACTAGGTGGTGCTCGAGTGCTCGGCCGATCACCCGAGTACAATGGAAGAAGACCAGGCACCCCCTGCTCTGCATAGGGGAGGGTCTCTGGTTCATAGGGTAACGTGAGAAAATGGTGGAAACACCACAGAAATTGTTACGGAACAGCATGGGGAGGATGTCAGGATACATCTTGGACTACAATGTCGCTGCTATTAACGATGATGTCCGACTATTACGCCACTTTTACGGAATGACAAAAATACCTCCCCAAACCCAAGATAACATCGATTTTACAGGAAATATTGTTAGGAAACATATATTTACTTGTACGTAAAGCGCAAGTTACAGCACAACCTCGCCCCTAAGATTTTACACTGTCAGATCAGCAGGAGGCACTCGCCCCTAATGTTTTAGACAGTCAGATCAGCAGCAGACCCTCACCCCAAATGTTTTTGAGTGTCAGCATCACTGAAGGTGAGTGTCAGGAGGAGGACCAGAGTGAAGAAGTAACATAGTAACATAGTTTATGAGGCTAAAAAAAAGACATCTGTCCATCCAGTTCGGCCTGTTATCCTGCAAGTTGATCCAGAGGAAGGCAAAAAAAACCCTGTGAGGTAGAAGCCAATATTCCTCACTTTAAGGGAAAAAATTCCTTCCCGAAGAGGAAGTAGTGGACGATGAAATCACTGGCCCAACATGGGAAGAAGGCAAGCTGAGCGAGGACAGCAGTACAGAGGGGGAGGGATACGCAGCACCACAACAGGCTGGAAGAGTTAGCGGGGTGGCAAAAGGGAGAAGGCAGGCCACACCAACAAGTGTGGATGATAAAAGAATTGTCATTTGCAACCTGTGCCGTACCAAAATGAGCAGGGGCATGAACACTAGCAACCTGACCACCACCAGCATGATCTTCAAGGAAGCAAAGCACCCTAATAGGTGGGCTAAACGCCTGGATCCACAATCGGTGTCTGCAGGTCACACCACTGCCTCCTCTTCCCTGTGTTACATGCTAGCCAAGACACAGGCCCAGATGCCTTCCCCCTGCACCTAGACCCTCGCAATCACCATTAGCGAGCGCATCCACTTCTGTGTCCCAGCGCAGAGTACAGATGTCCATACCCCAGGCCTTTGAACGAAAGTGTAAATACCTAATCACCCACCCACAGACCATAGTACTAAATGCACACCTTTACAAATTGCTGGCGTTGAAAATGTTGCTTGTGGACACTGAGGCTTTTCGTAGTCTAATGGCGGCGGCTGTCCCTCGTTACTCAGTACCTAGCCGCCACTATTTTTGCCGGTGTGCCCTCAATGCCTTACACCAGCATGTGTCCCGTAACATAACCCGTGCCCTGACCAATGCAGTTACTGGGAAGATCCACTTAATGACTGACACATGGACAAGTGCTTCTGGCCAGGGACGCTACATTTCCCTGACGGTGAACATTATGGAGGCTGGGAGCGAGTCGTACACTGGGATGGTACAGGTGCTACCGATACCAAAGATTGTGGGCCCTACCTACATCAGGATTTTCGCCACCACCTACATTAGCGGCTGCAACCCCTCCTTCTCCTCCTCCACTTCCACCTCAGAATTCTCATCTTGCAGCACCAGTCAGACTTCAGTCAGTAGCTGGAAGCAGTTTAGCACAGTGGTGTGGAAGCGGCAACAGGCTGTGCTGAAACTTATTTGCTTAGGTGACAATCAACACACCACCACAGTGCTGTCTCCACTTAAACTAGAAACAGGCGTGATTGTGTCTGATAACGGTCGCAACTTGGTGGCGGCTTTTGAGCTCGGCAAGCTCACACACATACTGTCACGCTCAGGTGTGAGGGGAAAACCACACAGAGCGTAGGAGGGAAAGAGGATTAGGCCTGGAAACTAAGGAAGGTAGATGGACAGGAAACCATGACTCCAATCCTGATTGACTACCAGTATGAACAGGCATCAAAGGTAGGCGAGTTCACAGGAACCTAAACCAAACTGACCCTATAGGACCCTGCAACTAATGACAGGAATGAGTCTACCTGTTCCTCCAACAGGAAGGACGAACAGCAGTTTCCCTCAGGCCAAACAACTGTTGTGGAACTTAGTGGTTCAGCAGTTTCTCAAAACCTACACTAATTTGCCTGAGCTGCTGGTGAAGGTGCCCATTTCCGAAAGTCAACTACAGCTTCCGTCGGTCTGGCAACGCTGCAGCAGCACTTACACTTGCCAGCTCACTGACTGCTGTGCGACCTGAGCACGCACTGGAACTCTACCTGCTCACAATAAAGACGCACAACTCTGCATGTGGAAAAAGGTTCTGATTAGCGGCTTAGTGTCACAACTAGGAGGGAAAAGTTTTGTAAAATGGTAAAGGAGTACCTAGCTGACAATGTCAACGTCCTCAGCGATCCCTCTGTGCCTTATAATTATTGGGTGTCTAAGCTGGACACGTGGCACGAACTAGCGCTCTACGCCTTGGAGATGCTGGCCTGCCCTGCCGCCAGCGTTTTTTCGGAGCGGTTATTTAGTGCCGCTGGGGGCATAATAACTGCTAAGCGCATCCGTCTGTCAACTGAAAATGCCGACAAGTTTACGCTAATCAAAATGATTAAGGCCTGGATTGCCCCTGACTTCGCTAACCCACCAGAGGAAAGCAGCTGAACATAAAGGAACTTTAAATGTGGCTTTTAAGGTGTATTGAATACATTGTATTCCCATCTACCCCTTCCTCTTCTCGTCCTCTTCCTCCAGCATATCAAACTTATAAGGCTGCCCTTGCCTTTAAATATTTAAGAGGTTCACCAGCAGGCCCTAACCCCTCATTTTTTAACCTAAAAAAATTAACCTCACTCTGGTCCTCCTCCTGACATGTTGACCTAACAAGAACTTGTCTTGCGCCACCCTCCAAACTGAGACATGAAGCTAGGAGTTTTGGATGACTTTGTTTCTTGGGCTCTGCCAGCAGGCACAGTTTCACCGCGCCTAGAGTCATGACCTCTGCGTTCACCATCAGCAGCACGCTCACTTCCCCGTCCCTTTCTGCTCGCCTTGCGCATGTTGTATACTATACATGCAACTTTCTCACAAGTACAATAGTGCAGATTTTTATTAAGTGTATGATCAGAAAAATTTCACCAAATGTCAAATATTTAGAATGCGCAAACGTTATAGCGCAGCCGCAAATGAGGAACAACGGCCTAAATTAACGGTAGAAAAAATACCAACTGATGTCAGGTATATAGACTACAAAAACGTTAAAATACACACGCTGTGCACGTACTGGTAGTGTCAGGGCACACTTGCGTTTTTTTTGCCACAAAATAAAAAATGCAGCCAGATATAACAATGGACTTCTGTGTCTTTTGAACAGAAACACTAGCACTACCTAGCCAAATCCTATCCCTATAGTATAATTCCCTCCTTGCGCAAATGTTATACAGCAGACGCAGCTGAGGAACTGCGGCCTAAATTAACGGTAGAAAATATACCAACGGATGTCAGGTATATATAGTTTTAAAAGGTTCTAGCACACACGCTGTGCACGTACTGGTAGTGTGAGGCACACTTGCACTCTTTTTGCCCCAAAAGAAAAAAAAATGCAGCCAGATTGTCACGCTCTGGTGTGGAGGGAATAGCCACACCGAGCGTACGAGGGAAGGGAAAAGACCAAAACCAGGGAAACGGTCACCTCCGGCAGGGAACCCTGAAACTAAGCCCTGACTGACTACCAGTATAAACAAGCCTTAGTGGTAGGAGAGTTCATACACAGGAACCTAATAGTCAATTCACCCTAAAGAACCCTGCAGCTAGCGACACAGGAAAGAGTCAACCCGTTCCTCAAGAGTAAGGACAAACAGGAGACTCCAGAAGGAAAACCACAAAAGGGAAAATGACACTTATCTTAAAGCAGATATTGCAGCAACCGGATCTCAGCCGAGATCCACACCACACACTACAAAGTAGGCAGAAAGTATAAACCGCAGTGAATACTGGGAAATGAAGGAATAAATAGAGGAGAGAAAATTACCACACCTACAACAGCTGAGGGGAAGGGGTGTGGTAACCAGAAACCAAACCAAGGAGAAAACATGTCAAATTATGTCACTTTTGAAAGCCGCGCAGAACGTCTGATACCAGACGCAAGCCCACTCGTGACATTACCACCCCTTTTACGGGTGACCTCTGGGCACCGAGGACCAACTTTATCAGGATGACACCTGTGAAAGGCTTTCACCAAACGACTGGCATTCACGTCAGATTCCGGCACCCATGACCTCTCCTCAGGACCATAACCCTTCCAATGAACAAGATATTGAAGAGTCTTACGGAGAACTCGAGAATCAATGATCTTGACAATCTGAAATTCCAAAATACCATCCACCAAGACAGGCGCGGGTGGCAAGGGAGATGGCTCCAGAGGTTCAACATATCTCTTCAACAAAGATCTGTGAAACACATTATGGATTTTCAGGGCCTGAGGAAGTTCAAGACGAAATGCTACAGGATTAATAATGGCCGTGATCTTATATGGGCCAATAAATCTTGGACCCAACTTCCAAGAAGGAACTTTCAACTTAATGTTCCTAGTAGATAGCCACACAGAATCACCCCCACTTAGGTCTGGACCATTCATACGTTTCCTGTCAGCCACACGTTTGTACTTGTTACCCATATTTATCAAGTTATTTTGAATTTTTCGCCATATAGAAAACAATGATGACGAAAAACGTTCTTCCTCAGGAATACCAGAAGTATCAGAACCAGAAAATGTGCCAAACTGCGGGTGAAAGCCATATGCACCAAAAAATGGTGACTTACTAGTGGAGTCCTGTCTGCGATTATTTATGGCAAACTCAGCCAGAGACAAAAACGAGGACCACTCCTCCTGGTTCTCAGAGACAAAACATCTCAAGTAAGTCTCCAGACTTATCGCTCAGTCTGTCCATTCGTCTGAGGATGAAAGGCAGAGGAAAAATACAGTTGTACCCCGAGCAGAGTACAAAACACTCTCCAGAATCTGGACACAAACTAAGTCCCATGATCAGAGACCACGTCAGTGGGAATGCCATGAAGTTTCACAATGTTGTCAACAAACACTTGTGCAAGAGTTTTAGCATTGGGGAGTCAGGGTAATGCAATAAAGTGCGCCATTTTACTAAAACGATCTACAACCACCAGAATAACTGTCTTACCAGATGACTCATGCAGATCAGTGATGAAGTCCATGGATAGGTGAGTCCATGGTCTGGACGGGATGGGTAATGCAAGTAGGGGTCCAGAAGGTCGAGGATGTGTCACCTTAGCGCGTGCACAGACACTACAGGCTGACGCATAGTCCTCAACATACTTACGCAGCCTGGCCACCAGAATCTACGAGAGATGAGGTCGACAGTGGATTTACTCCCAGGGTGTCCCGCAAGCACCGAAGAATGATGCTCCTCAAACACCTTATGATGCAAATCAGAAGGAACAAACAACTTCCCAGGAGGGCAAGACTCCGGCGCATCTCCCTGGGCCTCAAACACTTTAGCCTCAAGATCAGGGTAAAGAGCGGATATCACCACTCCTTCAGACAGTATAGAGCTCGGATCTTCAAAATCACCACCTCTGGGAAAACTACATGACAAGGCATCCGCCTTCACATTCTTAACCCCAGGACGATATGTGACAATGAAATTGAATCTGGTGAAGAACAAAGACCATCTGGCCTGCCTCGGATTAAGTTGTTTAGCCGACTCCAGGTAAGCCAGATTTTTGTGATCAGCGAATACCGTGATTGGATGAATCGCCCTTCCAACCAATGACGCCATTCCTCAAAAGCCAACTTAATAGCCAGTAACTCTGTTACCCACATCATAATTTCTCCCCGCCGCAGAGAGTTTTTTCGAAAAAAAAAGCACATGGGCGCCATTTACCAGGTGACAGGCCCCGTGATAAAACTGCTCCTACCCCCACCTCGGATGCGTCAACCTCCACAATGAATGTTTGTGACACATCTGGCTGCACCAATATAGGGGCAGAAGAAAAGCACTCCTTAACAGCGGAGAAGGCTTGCAACGCTGCATCAGACCACACTGAGACATCCGTTCCTTTCTTAGTCATGTCAGTTAAGGATTTAACTATTGTCAAATAGTTCTTAATAAATTTTTGGTAATAGTTGGTGAACCCCAGAAATCGCATAAGAGCCTTCAGATTTTCAGGTCAGTCCCAGTTCAGAACAGCACAGACTTTCTCTGGATCCATACGAAAACCTGAAGATGAAAGCAAGTATCCCAAGAATTGCATCTCATGTACAGCAAAAACACATTTCTCTAATTCTGCATACAACTTGTTATCTCTTAAGATTTGCAACACCTGCCTCACGTGATCCTGATGTGTCACAATATCTGGAGAATAGATTAGTATGTCATCCAAATACACGACTATAAACCTCCCCACCAGGTGATCAAAAATGTCATTAACAAAATGCTGGAAGACAGCAGGAGCATTGGTCAACCCAAAAAGCATGACCAGGTTCTCAAAGTGACCCTCAGGAGTGTTAAAGGCCGTCTTCCATTCATCCCCCTCCTTGATCCTGACCAGATTATATGCCCACCTTAAGTCCAACTTGGAGAACACCTTGGCATCCACAATCTGGTTAAACAAGTCAGGAATCAAAGGAAGGGGGGTACGGATCACGGACAGTAATCCTATTGAGTTCACGGAAATCCAGACATGGCCTAAGGGTTCCGTCCTTTTTCTTAACAAAAAAGAACCCTGCTGCCACAGGGGATTTGGAAGGACTAATATGTCCTTTAGCCAAACTCTCAGCAATATATTCCTTCATGGCCGTTCTCTCAGGTCCAGAAAGGTTATACAGCCTAGATTTGGGCAATTTTGCTGCAGGGATAAGATTGATAGGACAATCGTATTCCCGGTGAGGGGGTAAATCCTGACATCCACCTTCAGAAAATACATCAGAGAAATCCGATATAAAAGAAGGAAGAGTCTTAGTGGTTAAAGCAGAAAAAGATGTATTAAGGCAATTGTCAACACAATAATCGCCCCAATCCACAATTTGTCTAGTATGCCAGTCAATGGACGGATTATGTTTGCTTAACCACGGTAAACCCAGAACCACAGGAGCAGGAAGACCTTCCAACACAAAACATGAAATAAGCTCCTGATGAAATTCACCCACTCTTAATTTGATATCATGCACCATCTGAGACAAACACTTCTGAGAGAGAGGTGCAGAATCAATGGCAAACACAGAAATTCTCTTATCCAAAGAACTTGGCGACAATCCATGCATACGGACAAACCGAGCATCAATCAAGTTCACCCCTGCCCCGCTGTCAATAAACACCTCAATTTTCACAACCTTTGACTCTAGCGCCACCTCGGCAGTCAGGAGAAAACGGGTACTACAGGATGAAGACAAATGCACATTTTCAGTTTCCCTACCCACCCCACCAAGAGTGAGATGAGAATTCAACGCCCCCTTTTCTTTTCTCTCTTTAAGAGATTGAAAGCATGGACATACATTAATAAAGTGTCCTTTCTGACTGCAGAAAAAACACTCACCCTTTTTATTACCAAAATGCTTACGAGTGGAAACAGGAGTGGCTCCCCCTAATTGCATAGGTCCATCCCCTGACATCAACCTAGGGGAATATTCACCCAAAGTGTTGTAGGAAGACAGTACGCTATGTGATAGTACGTCCTGAGAGCGGAGGCCCCTAGATCGCTCTCTCAGGCGCCTATCCATGCGTACAGCAAGGGACATGGCAGCTTCCAAAGACACAGGGGTTTCATGAAAGGCCAAAGCGTCCTTCAGCCCTTCAGATAACCCCTGACAGAATTGGCTACGTAGAGCAGAATCATTCCATTCAGTATTGGTCGCCCACCTCCGGAACTCAGAGCAATAGATCTCAACAGAGCATTTACCCTGACAAAGGTTACGTATCTGGGTCTCGGCCAGGGAGATACGATCCGGGTCATCATAGATAATCCCCAAAGCCTTAGAAAATTAATCTACCGACCGGAGAGACTGCGAACCGGTCGGCAGGGAAAAGGCCCCTGATTGCGCATCTCCTTTAAGCAGCGAGATGACCACACCAACCTTCTGCTCCTCATTACCAGAAGAATGTTGACGCAGTCTGAAATACAATTTGCGAGGGAAGGGAAAAGACCAAAACCAGGGAAACGGTCACCTCCTGCAGGGAACTCTGAAACTAGGCCCTGACTGACTACCAGTATGAACAAGCCTTAGTTGTAGGAGAGTTCATACACAGGAACCTAATAATCAATTCACCCTAAAGAACCCTGCAGCTAGTGACACAGGAAAGAGTCAACCCGTTCCTCCAAGAGTAAGGACGAACAGGAGACTCCAGAAGGAAAGCCACAAAAGGGAAAATGACACTTATCTTAAAGCAGATATCGCAGCAACCGGATCTCAGCCGAGATCCACACCACACACTACAAAGTAGGCAGAAAGTATAAACCGCAGTGAATACTGGGAAATGAAGGAATAAATAGAGAAGAGAAAATTACCACAGCCACAACAGCTGAGGGGAAGGGGTGTGGTAACCAGAAACCAAACCAAGGAGAAAACATGTCAAATTATGTCACTTTTGAAAGCCACGCAGAACGTCTGATACAAGACGCAAGCCCACTTGTGACACAGATATAGCAATGGACTTATGTAGAGTTTTAAAAGGTTCTAATACTGGCTATGGCATTACAGTGAATGCCAGCACCTTCACGAACGCTAATTGGCTAATTAGCGTGCGGGGAGGAGACTCGAGCATGTTCTGCCGCGTGGTTAAAAGCGCCGCCATGTTCGACTGAATAGTGTATTTGGCTGAACATGTTCGCTCATCACTAGTGACAACCCAATGTCTCCAAAGTGTCCCTCTTTTTGACCTGGGTCATTAAGGTAAAAATGTGCATTTATAAATTTACTAAATTGTCTAAACGATCTGCATGGTTTCTACCTGTGTATTAGACCATAACTTCATTATTTGGTGCAATCTGGACCTTAAAATATCTGTAATCTGATGATTTATTTGCTAATATTTCAATGGCTACTGAAGTGCAAGAAAACAATTGTCCCAGGGGCTCCACATGCAAAAAAAAATTAGGGAACTTCCACTCACCCAACCGATCCCCGGCTGCTGCAGTTCTGATCGAGTCAGTAATTATGCTCTGTACAGAGTTAGAGGCGAGGCCTAATATAAAAAAAACAGCTGTGATGCGCGTGCATATTGTCCTTATTTGCAATTTTCAAAAGTTGGGAGGTATGGACAACCCTACTACAGACGTACCTCCACCGGCACGACCGAATGCTAAGCATTGTGTCTAAACTCCATGCATCGTAAGGACCTTGTGATGTCACATGGTCACATGACATGTCAGTCATGGGGGTTTGCAGCAGCCATGGCATGTCGAGGCGGAGTAATCGCTACATCCATCTGCTGTTCTAATAAAGATCAGCAATGTAATAGTAACAATAACACAGTGCTTACCCTGAGTTTGGGATCGAGGTTCCAGTGTCACATGACCCTGTGATGTCACAAGCTTCCTACAGCCTATGAAGTTTAGACAAGGACCTTTCATGATGTCATGACCATGTGACAATGTGTGGGAGGAGTCAGGCTCGAGCTTGTACTGCTTGAGGAGAAAAAAGACCTGTGGTGATGTAATGACCATGTGTGGGAGGAGTCAGATGACTCACAACCAGGTGCTGCTCTGCTGGTTGTGATGGATGACCTGAAGTTTATGTGTTGCACCAGGATGGAATTACAGTGTGTATGTAGCGGAGCTATCTCTGTGTGATGTGTATATAGCAGAGCTGTCTCTCTATTTGAAGCGTATGTAGCAGAGCTAGGCTGACTGAACAGGAATGTGCTCACCGCTGTGCTAAAGGACTTTGTTTCTATTGTGGTGGTTTTGATTAGAGATGAGCGAAGCAATTTGCCGATTCGTTAATTCGTATCGAATCTAGGAAATTTTCAGCTGGGAAGCGAATCCGAATATTAGGTGAGTCGCTTTGGCTTTGTACGCATTTGCTACGCTGTTGTCCTATAAATTATACGCTATTGCTATGTATAAGTTACTCTATACGCTGTTGCGTACGAATTCAATTCATTAGCGAACTTTCACTGTTAGTTTGTTTATCGTGCGCAAAGGCCCGGGAAGAAAGCGGTCACCTGACCTAGTGGGCAGGGCTTGCTCTGATTGGCTCAGGCTCGGTAAGCCAGTGACGCATCACTTCTGCTGCGACTGCTGAGACAAGCAGAAGCACTGTGTGTAAAGTTCTAATGACAGAGACCTGTTTTGTGAAAATTGGGGTGTAATTGTTCTGGGAATCCATATTACACATCAGGGATACTGCAGGGCCAGTTCAGGGCTAGTAATTAATCAGGCAGAGAGAGAGAGAGAGAGATAGGGAGATACAAGGACAAAGTCCAGCTGCAGGGCCACAGAGTGAATTGAAAAATGTCTGGAATGGATAAGCAAAAGGGGTCCAGTTCCAGCCAGACCTCGAGCTCTAAAAAAAGGAGAAGGTGGCACAGGGCAGAAGTGCCAAAGGACCTGTAGCCGGAGCAACTACTAGTAGTATTCGCAATACTTGGCCGTTGTTCCACCAGGCTAACCCACCAAGGCACAAAATTGTAGTGGAGGAGAAAGTGGATGAGGTAGTGGAGTGGATGGCACGCTCATCTCAGTCTCCGCCCGGATGATCTGCTTTCATTTGCTGATACAGTATGCATATGTAGCCAGGGGTCAGACTCAGAGCGTTCCTCCTGCTCATCTCCAGCATTCCTCTCCAGCAAAGCCCGTCATTTTCGTACGCAATTTGTACGCTCATGCGTACGTGTTCAAAGAGGTTGCATACCTTTTTTACCTGAACGTTCGTTATTAGTGCGCGAAGGTTCAATAAAAGCCATATAATAACGTATATTTTGTACGCAAATTCAACGAATCTATTAGTCGAATCTACGAATCTTAGGAAAAGTTCGGCGAATGTTCGGCGAATAAAACTTTGCATGATTCGCTTATCTCTAGTTTTGATCATTTTGATCATTTTCTCTGTGCTTGTTCCCTGAAGCTGGGAAACTCCCGAGCCTAAGGTCTGTTGGAGAGGCGACCCTAGGTGAAGATAATTCCTCTCTACTCCTGACTCTGCCGGCAACTTTGTAATTTGGAGACAGATCTTCTTGATTCCGGATTGGCAGGAAACTTCCTGCAGTACGCCATAGTGGATCGATATCGTATTCCAGTCCAAAGCCTGCAGAGACCATTGATGGTGTCATCTGTCGATGAAAGGGCTCTATTTCAGTCCGTACAATTTACTACTGAACCTGTGAAACTACAGATGGGAGCCCTCCATACTGAAGAGATTTCGTTCTTGATTCTTCTGTCTCATCCTCTCTTTTTGGGACTACCATGGCTCAGTATCAATGAACCTGTTCTTGATTGGAAGTCCAGAGAGGTGCTTCATTGGGGATAGTCCTGCCTTGGAAAATGTCTGTCTTTCTCCTGTACAGCCTGCTCGGTGACCTCGGGTACCACCAAATCTTGAAGATCTGCCTGCAGCAGATCACACCTATGCCGACGTCTTCAATAAGAAGGAGGTTGAGACATTAACTCCGCACAGGCCCTATTATTGTCCTTTTGACCTGGTTCTTTGACTCCCCGTGGTCATATTTATTCCCTGTCGCCAGAAGACACACAAGCCATGTCCAAATATATTAAAGAAAATCTTTATCCAGAAGTCATCTTCTCCGGCTGGCGCTGGTTTCTTCTTTGTAAAGAAAAAAAGATGGTTCTTCTCTCCAGCCATGCATCGCATATAGGGGTCTCACAGTCAAGAACAAATACCCTCTTCCCCTTATTCCACAGTTGTTTGACCACCTCAGAGGACCTAAGATCTGCTCCAAATTAGATCTGCATGGGGGCTATAACTTGATTCGAATTCATCAAAGGGATGAGTGGAAGAACCTCTTTAAAGGGGTTGTCCGAGTTATGAAAAAAAAATGTAAATCTGATGGGCAGCAATATATAACTAAGTTAAGCAAGATTTAGGCAAAAAATTGTATATTTCCTCATTTACCTGGTTCTCTTCTGGCTCTTTGTTTACCTGTAATAATAGCAATCTCTGCCCCCAAACTTCTTTGACAGCTCCCATCTCAGCCTTGACCCTCAAAGGGGCGAATCCCAAGAGTTGGACAACTGAGGCTGAATCAGCCTTTCAACCCTTGAAGCAGGCATTCTCTATGGTTCCAGTACTCCATTGTTTTGATGCCAGTAAGCAATATTTTCTGAAGGTGGATGCATCGCTTATTGGTGCTAGGGCAGTGCTTTCGCAAAAGTCTTCCTCGTATAAGATGACAACCTGTCGATTCTTCTCTAGGGCCTTCTCTCCTGGGCGCTACTACTTGATTGGGGACAGAGAGTTGTTGGCCATCAAGATGGCATTGGAGGAATGGAGGTACCTTGTGGGAGGAGCTGGTCATCCTGTGGTGATCTAGACCGACCACAAGAACCTCACATTTCTGCAGTCTGCGCAGAGACTTAATCCTCGACAAGTTAGATGGTCCCTGTTCTTTGCCCGTATTGATTTTGTTCTTTACTTTCATGTTGCAGACAAGAACATCAAAGCAGATGCTCTCTCGAGATCCTTTGATTCTACTGACCAGGAGGAGGAGCCTGCTTGGTGACCTTGGGTACCACCAAATCTTGAAGATCTGCCTGCAGCATATCACACCTATGCCGACGTCTTCAATAATAAGGAGGTTGAGCCATTACCTCCGCACAGGCCCTATTATTGTCCTATTGACCTGGTTCTTTGACTCCCCGTGGTCATATTTATCCGAGATTCCATCTGGAAATACTTTTGTTGCAGAGTCTCTCACAAAGTAGGTATTACTATGGGGCCATTCATCTAAAGTGGCAGGTCACGCCGGTCAACTAAAGACCTTCAGATTCATCAAGCAGGGGTACTGTGGGCCATCCATGTGACAAGACATCCAAGAATTTGTCGCTGCTTGTCCATCCCATGCGCAAAATAAGACTTCCAAACAGCTTGCACTCTGCTTTCTCTTCCTGTTCCTGAGGTTCCCTGGCAACAAATAGCCATGGATTTTATTATGGATCTGTCTACTTCCTCTGGTTGTTCTTTGATTTGGTTAGTGGTAGACCAATTCTATAAAATGGCACATTTAATTCCTCTGCCTGGACTCCCTTCTGCTCTCCAACTAGACAAGAATTTTATTGAGCACATTTTCCGTCTCCATGGCTTCCCTCTCTGTAATGTGTCTGATAGAGGTGTATAGTTCACGTCAAAATTCTAGAGAGCTCTCTGCAAGTTACTGAATGTATCTCTGGACTTCTCTTTCTCAAGTGGAGCACGTTAACCAAATTCTTACCAACTTTTTGTGCCACTTCAATAATATTCATCACAACAACTGGGTTGAACTATTACCCTGGGCTGAATTTTCATACAACAATCATGTCAGCGAGCCCTCCAAGAAATCACCATTTTTTGTTGTTTATGGTCAACAACCTAACATCCCAGCGAGCCCTACAAGAAATCACCATATTTTGTTGTTTATGGTCAACAACCGAACATCCCACTCCCGTGTCTTCTACTTCTGGTATCCCTGCTGCAGATGCAACTTCAAGAGAGTTCTCTAAAATCTGGGAGCTCTGAAAGAGGATTCTGTGTGCATGATGGAGGCTGCTGATAAAAGACGTAGAGATTCTCCTAATTTCGGTCCTGTTGATAAAGTGTGGCTTGCCTCCAAATACATCAGGCTCTCCACCCTCTTACAAATTGAGTCCACGATTCATTGGTCAATTTGAGATCCTAGAACAAATTAATGATGTTTCTTACAAGCTTAAGCTGCTGGCCTCTCTCCCTGCTGAAACATTTCATTCTGAATCGTTTTCTCAAGAAGCCTGTCTCAGCTACTGTTGTGGCCAGTGATGAAAACATCTATGAGGTAAAAGCTATTCTGGAGATGAAGAAGAGTAGAGGTAAAACCCTGTTTCTTGTGGATTGGAAGGGGTTTGGCCCTGAGGAAAGATTTTGGGATCCTAGAGAGAACATCAATGCCCCTCTTCTTCAGAATTTTTTTTTCTAGGGCCAGGCCTGGCCAGAGGGGGTCTAAGGAGTGGGTATTGTTAGCCCAGTTGCTCCAACCCACGGCATGGGCTCCGGTGGATCCAGCATGTACCTTAACTGTTGTATCTGTGCTCCATGCCAGGGCTTACTTCCTGCTTGAGTCCTCTACTGGTTGTTAGGGCTTACATGGGCGTGTCTCTCCTCCCTTGTGAGGCAGCACGTACACACCCTCTATCTCACCAGCCTTCAGCTGGATTGCAGGAAGTATTTAAAGGTGCTTCCTGCCCCAGGAAGGTGCCTGAGGAACTCTTGGTCACTAGCTTGTCTAGTTCCTAGTGTGAAGGTATTTTTAAGTTTCTGATTTTCTGTGTATTGGACCCTGCTTTTGGATTTATCGGATTTTGCTTGTTTGCCGCCTGCCTCTGACCTTGGACTTCATTTACCGACTTTTCTTGATTGTTGCCTGTGCTGACTTCAGACTTCCTGACCACATACTTCATCTCTGTGCTTGCACCAGTATCTCTGAACCCCTGGTCTGCTGCCACTGACTCGGGGAGTGCACTGGAGTGGCACAAAGTCCAAGATCCACGGTGTAATTCTCTCACAAAATTCCCACCAGCTCCACTGCACCTTATTAGTTCTGTGGCAACATCCAAAGCAGGGGCTGGGAATCTCTGGCCCCCTGTCAAGAGTATATAGTGAAAATGCAAATGACCGCTTCCATTGTGGAAGCGGTCATTATCATGCGGGAGGCACAGGAAGGTGAGAACAGCACTGCACTGGGTCTGATCTAAGGCTGGGGAGGGGTCTAATGGGGTCTGATCTGAGGCTGGGAGGTCTGATGTGAGTCTGTTCTGGGGCAAATTTAGGCAGGGAGGTCTTATAGGAGGCTCATTTGAGGTTGATGGAAGTGGGGGGGCAGATCTGAGGCTGAGAAAGGAACAAAGGCAGGGACAGTTGAGAAGGAAGAGGCAGGGACAGTGGCATGTAGAGTGAAAGGTGGGTGAACCCCTCTCTGGACCCCCCACGGATGAGCTTGGCTGCAATTAATGCCAAATAAAGAACTAACATACTGTACAACATAAAATAACATTCTGAACTTAAAAATTAGACTGCCATGTTTGGTCAAAATGGCGATATGTAATATTTACGATATGTAATATATATAGTGTGGGCGCCATTTTGTGCTGCAAAAATACAGTAGTCACTTACCCCTAAGTCAGTTTTATGTTTGACTAAATATAGCAGTCAAATATTTAACTTGAGAATTTTGTATGACCCACGAACGATGTTACAAATATCTAAATGACCCTCGGCAGCAAAAAGGTTCCCCACCCCTGATCTAAAGGATTAAGAATGATCAGCTCAAACACAATCATAGAGGTTTTACAAGCAAATATTTATTAATGATTAGTAACAAGATTTAAGACCATTAAAGTGTACCTCCAGTAATAAACAAGTCAGAAATTAACAGTACAAGGGAATATAATAAACTTTATAATATATCGTATTAAAGATTAATCTTCTTATTGGGCTTCTGAGGACAATTTATTTCTGTTGCCCTTCACTCACCCTCTTATGTCTTGAAGCTCATCTCCATATCCTGCCTCACACACACAAATTTGAGGAAAGTGGGGGCTTCTGCCAGTTAGTAAATGATTTATTACCTCATTCTCAACAGTGGTAGAGCCCTATCCTACGAGATGTAGTAGATTCAAGAGAGCTAAAAAAAACAAAACAAAAAAAAACCTCATCCAGCAGCCTCGTCCTCTTCATAGATGTTAATGTCAAAAGTAAGACTGACCAAAGCAGCCCTCTAAAAGCAAATAGGAGCTTTTTTCTTAAACATGATATATTACAAAGTTTCTTGTATTCCCATGTACTATCTATTTATGGATACCGGAGAAACACTTTAAATACACAAATGTAAAATATTCTATACACATGGTGGATGTACAGTTGTGTTATACAGATTTCTTGGTAATAAAGATACAATTGATAAAGTATCACTGTCAGGACAAAGAATCACAGAAATTCCTGATGGAAGTGGCTGTAGCACAAACTTTAAACCATTTGAACTAAATTAAAGAGATTGTCCGTTATTTTCATACTGATGACTTATCGATCATCAATAGGATAGGTCATCAATATCAGATCGGCAGGGGTCTGACTCTTGGCACCCTTGCTGATCAGCTGTTTGAAGAGAAAGCAGCGCTTGTACAAGCGTTGCCTTTGCCTTCTCTGTTTACCTGCTCGCCGTTGCAGTTGTGAGTGTAATTACAAGTATGGCGTCCCTATTCATCTCTATAGGACAACTTCTATCTGTTCGAGTGAATAGGATGGAGCCATTCCATTGAAGTGAATGAGGACACCATAGTTATAATTACACTGCTCGCCGGGCTTTCTCTTCAAACAGTGGGGGTGCCGGGAGTTTGACTACTGGCGATCTAATATTGATGACCTATCTGAGCTACATCCACATGGACTTGAAATGTGACTATGCTTTCACTGAAGCTGTGTCTGCTTTTTGTGCAGTCAAAACAAATGAGCAAGCATTTGGCCAACTTTGGTCTTCTTCAATCCTATACAGGCTTCACTTCTCTATGGTCTGCTAGGAATTTTAGGAATTTCTCGGTAACTGTCAGGGGCATACAACAAAAACTTTGGGCCCCATGGGAAAACCTATGACTTTCTGTGAGCTCTCTGACATTTACATTTTTTATAGGTACTCAAATCTTAAATAATAAAAAAAAAATTTGTACTTTCCGCAACTCCTATATTGTAAAAAGTAGAGCAGGTGCCTTATAAATATGGTGCTCATTGTGAACACTATGATTTCGGACTCTATTTACACCAGACAACTGACATTGCTAAATCTTCTCTCTGCAGCTCTAATTTTTTATTTTCTCCTGAACAGTATAGGAATAAATTCGACTTCCATTGAGCTCAATGCAAACTGTAAAAATCTCTTTTCACCAAGCTCCCTCTAGTGGTGGCTACAGGTAGTTATCTAGGATTTAAGCTGGGAACTAACAGAACGTGGACTCACTTTACCACAGGGCCCACAATAGTGATGTGGTCTGTCTCCATGTCAAGTACCTCTTAATTGTATACGTTTCATAATTATCATTTTTTTTTAATTTCTTCCTTTTCTGTTGCATGACATGTTGGTTAAAAAAAAAGAAAATTACTACATCTCTGCTTGAGTTCTTTGAAGATTAAAAAGATGTGATTTCTGGATAAAATGTTTCCCACATTCATAAATGTCCTTTTCCCTTGTGAACGGTTTTCTGATGACCAAAAAGATATGATTTGCGGGAAAAATATTTTCCACATTCTGAACAAAAAAATGGCTTCTCCCCTGTGTGAACTTTCCAATGTCTAACAAGATCCGATCTCTGACCAAAGCATTTCCCACATTCTGAACAAGCAAATGGCCTCACCCCTGTGTGAGTTCTCTGATGTGCCATAAGATTTGATTTATTGGTAAATATTTTCCCACATTCTGAACATGAAAATGGCTTCTTTCCTGTGTGCATTCTCTGATGTTTAACAAGATTTAATTTTCTGATAAAAATTTTCCCACATTCGGTACAGGAGATTGGCTTGTTCCCTGTCTGATGTTCCTTCTCTTCAATGTGAGTCTTTTCATGTGCAACAAGAGTTTTTTTGAAAGCAAAACGTTTCCCACATTTTGAACATGAAAACGGCTTCTCACCTGTGTGGCTTCTCTCATGTTGAATAAGTTCTAATTCACAGTTAAATGATTCTCCGCATTCTGAACACGAAAACAACTTAATCTTTGTGTCAGCTCTTTGTTCAACAGAACTTCTCCCGCTTTTATTTTGGGTTACGCTCTGTGATGAATCAGAAGATTGGACCTGCTGAAATGGATCAAATGAAAGATCTTGGCTGTAAAGGGCTGAGGGTATAGCTTCATATGTTGCTTGTGTAATATCATGAGCAGTTCCCTCCAAAGCTAAAGTAATCCAATGTCCATCTGAGCTCCTGGTACAGTCATCTGCAAGAATAAAACAGATGTTATCATTGTGAGTAATATAACCATATCCATTTCTATATAAAAGGTTTAATACAAATTACAAGTTATAGAGCAAGATTCGATTAACATAAGACAGTGGTGAAAAAACAGATCACAATCTAGCAGAAGACTTCAGAGCAAGGACCAGTAGATGATGTTCGGGCACAAGGCTGTTCTCTTTGCAGTTTTCCACTTCTTCATAGGTTCATGTTATCTCTACACTTTTCTATTGAAATTCTCAGTGGAGAATCATGAAGGATTTGTAAGTCGGAGCTATTAGGTGGTATCCCTTTGACACACATACGTGGAATCCTTTTCGAGGAATAAACCCGTCTAGAAGGACAAATTCACTGTTTATTTTAAATTAGGAAATACTTGTCATTACTGTCCCCCTTCTTGTTTTTCTTTTGTATATGTCACGGTTTCCCCAGCAGTTGTTTCCCGGGTTTCTGGGCAGTCTGTGCTGATGTTGGAGCCCTGGGCCAAAGGGCAGGTACATCGGGCTCCCGAGAGTCAGGGCATGCGGCCAGCATCTCCACTCGGTGGACAGGCACACTGGAGTCAGCTGCCCCTCTTCTAATTAGAAGGCCGGAACCTGCATGTGCCAGTGAATTTCTTGTCCTCTGGCTCCTCTTACTGTTCCCTTGTGTTCATGGAAGACTTCTTTGGCTTGGATTTCTGGATTTGGTATCACAACTACATTTTTGGCTTCTGGTGATTTGGTATTGTTTTGATCTCCGGGTTCTGACTTTGTTTTTTTTAAATTGCATCTGGTGTATTTTTTACTTAATTTTACAGCTGGCTTTTAAACCATTTTTTCTGTGCGACTACTAGTGTTTGTCCCTATTTTTATGTTGCCTCTTTACGTATTGCAGAATAAGGATGATGGAAACCTAAACATGTTCTTAAGAGGTTTTGTATAAGCTTGAAAAGTGTACCAGCTACAGAATGAACAATGAGCTAAGTACTTAACACCCTGGATAAGAGGAAAACACTTTTAATGGTTGCAGAACTTCCATGACACCAGGGTGAGGATTATGAGATAAAAGAGATTAAACAAGCTCTCATCTGAAATAATACCTCACCCAAAAGGTCTATAAAAAAAGGACAGGACTTCATGTGGAAATAATGTTAGGTACTCTGATGTGGTAAATGGGCGGAAAACCAATCTTCAGCAGTGGATCCAAAGATAGTAATGGACAATCCAGGAAGACCTGGAGAACCTGAGGGTTAAAGATCATTTTCTACAAATTTATCCTCTGGGTTCAACCCCTTTTCAAATTACCAACCCTGCATTTGAAATTTCGACATCTTAGCAATACTTGCCGTGACAAAAGGACACCCACTTAGCAAAACCACCAGTTATTAAAAAGCTGTTTTGTTTGTGGGTGGGATAAGCCCCTAATCTCTCTAGGGGCTGGAACACACCAAGGTTAAATTTGCCCCTCACCCTCGCCAAGAAATCCCCACCAGTATTTACCAAATGACTACAGTCACCACCGATAATCTGCCAAACCAAGAAATGTATTGTGTATCGCGATCATACACCAAGCACAAACAAAGGAAGGTATAAAAATATGTGCAATCATGGAGGACTAATCAAAACAGAATTATAGGTAAGGCAAATTCCCATTTTCCATTTTGTCCCCATGGCAGCACCACCTGGAGACATCCTAATTGATTAGTTAGGGAGGGACAACGGCCTGGAGAAGAAAACATTAAGTTTTCCAAGTCTAATCTACAGTATAACGCTTTTGGAATGTATGGAGATTAGACCAAGTTGCTGCTGTACAAGTTTGTTGTAGAGAAACCCCAGCTCATGCAACCGAAGAGGAAGAAATGGTTCTTGTAGAATGACTTTTTATTCTCTTTATAAGCATCAGAAATTGTGGACCCAAACCACCTACCAATAGTATATTTTGAAGCTTTCTCGGCTGTTTTTCCAAACAGTCTACACGATAACTAGTCAATTTAAAAATCCATAGTAATCTCAAGGTATTTGAGTACTGTCCTCCTAACATCAAAGTAATGGAATTCTCTTGGGGTAAGGACAGAAATAGGGCAACACTATTTACTGGTTTCTTTGAAATTTGAAAGCTGTGTTGAGTCTTAAAGTCATCCCATCATCCATTATATTTAGATAGGTCTCTTTTATAGGCATTGCCTGGATCTCTCCCAAGAAAGCTAATTTATGAGAGAGGAATTTGGACTGACAGAGTCCAGGGGTTCAACTGGACATTAGTGCCCAAAGAATTAAATTCAAGTCCAATTGAGTAATAAAATTTCTAATGGAAGGTCTCAGTCTAAATGCAGCTCTGTTGAACCTCTGTATCCACCTGTAGTTCATCAAATTAGTCTCAAAGAAGACACTCAAAGCCAAGATCTGTACTTTGAGAGTGCTGGATCCTTTGAATTACTGGTCTACATTGATTTTGGGGACCATCACCATGCCCTACCAAGAACAGAACCTCTTTCAGACCTTAAGGTAGAGTATATGATCGAAGTGACCAGCTTCCTACTAGCCTGTAGAGTTTTTATTATGTTATCATAGAATCCTTTGATTTTTTATGCGCAACCTCTCAGGATTTAAGCAGTAAGCTGCAACTTCTGGGTGTCACAATGAGAAAAATACCCTGATGTAGAAGGTTGTTGCTATGGGATAGAATCCAAGGGTCTTCCAGGGCCATCAGTTTCAATGGTGGCAGATACTACAAGGGGTCACTGTAGAGGGAATTATACCTTCCAGGGGTATTATGGACTCGTGAGATTCTATGACTTTAAAAACATTTTAAAACAGGAATCCGAAGTCGACTTCGGTTCCAAGGTACCAGCCGATATAGAAGCAGACTTTGGATTCCTGTTTTAAAATGTTTCTAAAGTTGTAGAATCGAAGGCAGAAGTTATTCAATGAAGTCTCGCATTACTCCGGCTTTACAAATTTTGCCTGGGCCGAACGGAGATGAGGAACAATGACATCTACATCAAGGGAGACATCATTGGATATAATAGGTAGGTGGTGTTGTAATCCTCTGTACTTGTGAGAATGCAAAATGTAATGTCCATTAAAATATGCCTTTAGCAATGGGGAGGGGGTTAGAATGAGAATTTGACACATATGCATTGAGATTTTAGCCCCAAATCTTTTGAGACCCTAGCAACATCCCTGACTTCCACAAGTCCAACCATGTCCATGTGAAAACCTGCAGTTGTCGTGAATTCTGGTACCTGAGACACATAGTTAGTGGCAGGGGTCCGGTTGCAGTCATTTTTACTGGGCAGTGCTTAAACACTATCCTTAGCACTGTATGTCTACAGCTGAACTTCTGAAGGAATGAATTACTAGAAGAGGAGGTTCAGAGTACAAAGAGAACCTCATCTCTTAATCCTAGCCTCTGGTGACCACCATTCCTGACACTTATAGCTCTGACCTTCCATCGTCCTCCTCTTGGGTGCATGTCTCCATGGTCTGTTCTGTTTCAGCACACAGTAACATGTTATGTGACCCTAATAAGAGCTAATGATTCCTCACTCTCAGAATCAAAATCACATTTTCATCCTTATTTAATTTCTATTTTGGCTGAAAAACCTTGCAGAATACAGACCATAAAGAATTCAACAAAAAATTGTAGTATCCAGAATCTGTGAGACCTCTCTTTACTTAGTGGTCACTACTCACCTGGGCGGTTATCTGTAGGAATGTCCCCTATACTCTGCTCATCACCCCTCACATCTGTCTCTGTAATATATATAATGTTCTGATCTTCACCCGGATTCAGAAGCTGTGAAAGAAATATTGTAAAATTCATCAGACGGTTGGAGAAGTCGTGTGGAAGGTTTTATATGACCAGAAAAGATCAGTAGTTAGAACAACAACCAAACATGATTGTGCAGCAGTAGATGGTGAGGTAATGGTGAGGTATAATGTAGCGCTGACAGCAACCAAATAATTCTAGTAGTTTAAACCCTTAGTGACCACCAATGCACCTTTTTACGGCAGTCACTAAGGGGCCTTAGGCTGGGCTTTTTTTTACGGTGGCCCAGTCTAACCATTGCATGGGTCACCAGCATAGCCAAGAGCGGGGATTCACGTTAGAGATCTAAAAACTATGTATACTGTAAATATATCAAGAGTCAGTACAGAGATCTCTCCCATCATCTATTTATCCCCAGAACTGTGACGAGGGGACATCCTCTGCATCTGGAGGAAAAAAGGTTTGTACACAAACATAGAAAAGGATTCTTTACGGTAAGAGCAGTGAGACCATGGAACTCTCTGCCTGAGGAGGTAGTGATGGTAAGTTCACTAAAAGAGTTCAAGAGGGGCCTGGATGTATTTCTGGAGGTAATAATATTACAGGTTATAGTTACTAGAGATGTAAAGTTATCCTGTTATTTATGCTGAAAAATAATCGCCACAAAGTTTATAATGTAAAAACTCTCTGGCAGTATCGCCGTTTTTCAGTTAATCAGTTATGACCCCATTAAAAACTACAACTTGTCCAGCAAAACACATGGAGGGGAAAAGTTTTAGCTCTTGGAAAGCGACTGTAAAAAATGAAAAAATCTCCCGGTCATTGAGGCCAAAACAGTGGTCACTAAGGGGTTAAGCAAAAGCAAACATTGCTTCTGGGAGGTTCAAAAGCGTAAGTATTATGATTTACTCCACCAGTAGAGGGCACAATCACAATGTTAAATGTTTGCAGCTTTCCACAGACTCAGCTGACAGAGGATCCCTGTGAAGGATAAAGTTCCTCACGTGAGAAATGAGCCAATTTTTTAAAATTCAATTTGGGTCTAATTTGCTAAATTTCTATGAGTTTGCAACTTTTTTTTCCCAGAGTGTACATGAGATTTGTCAAATTGCATTCACTTTGCTGGTAGGACGCTACCTTATCTCCATCTACCTGATCATCTTGTGGGACATTGTGAAGTTCTTCTGAACCATCCTGAGAAAGAAAAGGACTGGGACATCTCTCCGGTGTTCTTCTCTCTTCCTTAACTGTAGGAAACATCCAGTGACTGAATTCATTCCTTACATACAGATAATGAGAGGACGTGTGGATTTAGTCATTTCTATTACCTGGTGGTGTGAGGGGCCAGTGATCCTCCATCTTGATCCCCTTATCTCCATCTATTTGATCATCCTGTAGGACATTGTGATGTTCTTCTGAACCATCCTGTGGAAGAAGAGGACTGGGACATCTCTCCGGTGTTCTTCTCTCTTCCTTAACTGTAGGAAACACATCCAGTGACTGAATTTATTCCTTACATACAGATAATGAGAGGACGTGTGGATTTAGTCATGTCTATTACCTGGTGGTGTGAGAGGCCGGTGATCCTCCATCATGACGTCATTGTACAGATCTTTGTGTCCTTCTAAATACTCCCACTCCTCCATGGAGAAATAGACGGTGACATCCTGATACCTTAAAGGAACCTGACAACACAATGATACAGTGATCACCCAGATCCCTTCATAGCGTTCCTGTATAATGTCCCAGCATTCCCAGCAGTGTCACCTCTCCAGTCAGCAGCTCAATCATCTTGTTGGTGAGTTCTAGGATCTTCTCTCTATTGATTTCCTCATGTATCAGGGGGTGAGGTGGAGGCCCTGTGATTGGGCTCAGGGTTCTTCCCCATCCTTCAGACACAGGGTCCTGACAGCGCTCACTAGAGGTCTTCTTCACTACTGTGTAGTCCTGGTTATGGAGAGACACAGTAATAAATATCACTCCATACATCTCCAGAGTCCCTCACCTCTCCAGTCATGTCCATCTGTTAGTAACATAGATAAGATGATGTAATGTGACATCATCAGAATCTCTCACCTCTCCAGTAAGCCGGAAGAGGATCTCTAGGGTGAGATTTATTATACTCTCCGCCATCTTGTCCCGGTCCTTATCCATCCTTGACGGGTCAATCAAGAGAAGGATCTTATATAAAAGGTCTCCACTGAGCGGATCCTATATTGTAGGAACCTGAATGGAGAGAAGATGAGATGATGTAAAATCCTACAAAATCCCATATAAAATACAATTACTGGAGATAATAAGAGGAGACATCGGAGGAGATAATAAAGTGTAGATGATGTGTTCTCTCTTTTTGTTTGGATCGGAACATGAGGTGAATCAAGGCGGATCCTCAATGTGTGAGGTCGAGGTAGTTTCATATGTCACATCTTAAAGGCTATGGACACCTTTGCGCATTAAAAATCAAATAACCATATCTTACTGTTAGGGATGAGCAACTCGGGTTCGGTTCCAAGGTATTAGGTTTGCTTCACACGCCCACAGAAATGCCCTTGAGTTTTACTCACTGTGGTCATCTCCTGTGAGGCTCTGGGAGCGTTCCCTCAGCACTGGTCACATGGTTTCTCCCCCGTCTGTTAATTTCTAGTGATGATCGAGCACCCCGATGTTTGGGTGCTCTGGCCGAACACTAGGTGGTGCTTGAATGTTCAGCCGAGCACCCGAGTACAATGGAAGTCAATGGGAGAAGACCAGGCACCCCTTGCTCTGCAGAGGGGAGGATGTCTGGTCGAGAGGGAAACGTGAGAAAATCGTGGAAACACCACTGAAATGGTTAGGGAACAGCATGGGGAGGATGTCAGGATACATCTTGGACTACAATGTCACTGTTATTAACGATGATGTCCAACTATTACGCCACTTTTACGGAATTACAAAAATACCCCCCCAAACCCAAGATAACATCAATTTTTCAGGAAATATTGTTAGGAAACATAGATTTACTTGTACATAAAGCTCAAGTAGCAGCACAACCTCACCCCTAATGTTTTACTCTGTCAGCTCAGCAGCAGGCACTCACCCCTAATGTTTTAGATGGTCAGATCAGCAGCAGACCCTCACCTCAAATGTTTTTGAGTGTCAGCAGCACTGAAGGTCAACTTGTCAGGAGTAGGACCAGAGTGAAAAAGTAACATACTTTATATGGCCGAAAAAAATACATCTGTCCATCCAGTTTGGCCTGTTATCCTGCAAGTTGATCCAGAGGAAGGCAAAAAACCCCTGAGGTAGAAGCCAATCTTCTTCACTTTAAGGGAAAAAATTCCTTCCCGAAGAGGAAGAGGAAGTAGTGGACGATGAAATCACTGGCCCAACATGGGAAGGAGGCAAGCTGAGCGAGGACAGCAGTACAGAGAGGGAGGGATGCTCAGCACAGCAACAGGCTATAAGAGGCGGTGGGGTGGCAAAAGGGGGAAGGCAGGCCACACCAACAATTGTGGACGATAAATGAATTGTCATTTGCAACCTGTGCCGTACCAAAATGAGCAGGGGCATGAACACTAGCAACCTGACCACCACCAGCATGATCTTCATGGCAGCAAAGCACCCTAATAGGTGGACCAAACGCCTGGATCCACAATCAGTGTCTGCGGGTCACACCACTGCCTCCTCTTCCCTGTGTTACGTGCTAGCCACGACACAGGCCCAGATGCCTCCCCCCCTGCACCTGGACCCTCGCAATCACCATCAATGAGCACATCCAATTCTGTGTCCCAGCGCAGCGTACAGATGTCCATACCCCAGGCCTTTGAACAAAAGTGCAAATACCTAATCACCCACCCACAGGCCATAGTACTAAATGCACACCTTTACAAATTGTTGGCGCTGAAAATGTTGCTTGTGGACACTGAGGCTTTTCGCCGTCTGATGGCGGCGGCTGTCCCTTGTTACTCAGTACCTAGCCGCCACTATTTTTGCCAGTGTGCCCTCACCGCCTTACACCAGCATATGTCCAGAAACATAACCCGTGCCCTGACCAATGCTGTTACTGGGAGGGTCCACTTAACGACTGACACATGGACAAGTGCTTCTGCCAAGGGACGCTACATTTCCCTGATGGCACACTGGGTGAACGTTGTGGAGGCTGGGAGCGAGTCGTACCCTGGGATGGCACATGTGCTACCGACACAAAGGATTGCGGGCCCTACTTCCATCAAAATTTCCGCCACCACCTACATTAGCGGCTGCAACCCCTCCTTCTCCTCCACCACTTCCATCTAGGAATTCTCATCTTGCAGCACCAGTCAGACTTCAGTCAGTAGCTGGAAGCAGTTTAGCCCAGCGGTGGGGAAGCGGCAACAGGCTGTGCTAAAACTAATTTGCTTAGGTGACAAACAACACACTGCAACAGTGCTGTGGCAGGGTATAAGGGATCGGGCTGAGCTGTGGCTCTCGCCACTCAACCTACTACCGGGTGTGGCTAAGTCTGATAACGGCCGCAACTTAGTGGCGGCTTTGGAGCTCGGCAAGCTCATACACATACTGTCATGCTCAGGTGTAAGGAGAAAACCACACAGAGCGTAGGAGGGAAAGAGGATTAGGCCTGGAAACTAAGGAAGGTAGATGGACAGGAAACCATGACTCCAATCCTGATTTACTACCAGTATGAACAGGCATCAAAGGTAGGCGAGTTAATACACAGGAAGCTAAACCAAACTGACCCTATAGGACCCTGGAACTAATGACAGGAATGAGTCTACCTGTTCCTCCAACAGGAAGGACGAACAGCAGTCTCCCTCAGGCCAAACAACTGCTTCAACTTAGTGGTTCAGCGGTTTCTCAAAACCTACACCAATTTGCCTGAGCTGCTGGTGAAGGTGCCCATTTCCGAAAGTCACCTACAGCTTCTGCCGGTCTGGTAATGCTGCAGCAGCACTTACACTTGCCATGCCCCCTGACTGCTGTGCGACCTGAGCACGCGCTGGAACTCTACCTGCTCACAATAAAGATGAACAGCGCTGCATGTGGAAAAAGGTTCTGATGAGCGGCCTAGTGTCACAACTAGCAGGGAAAAGTTTTGTAAAATGATAAAGGATTACCTAGCTGACAATGTCAACGTCCTCAGCGATCCCTCTGTGCCTTATAATTATTGGGTGTCTAAGCTGGACACGTGGCACGAACTGGCATTCTACGCCTTGGAGGTGATGGCCTGCCCTGCCGCCAGCGTTTTTTCGGAGCTGTTATTTAGTGCTATCAATAAAGAAGAACATCGCTGCATGTGGAAAAGGTTCTGATAAGCGCCCTAGTGTCACAACTAGAAGGGAAAAGTTTTGTAAAATGGTAAAGGAGTACCTAGCTAACAATGTCAATGTCCTCAGCGATCCCTCTGTGCCTTTTAAATATTGGGTGTCTAAGCTGGACACATGGCACGAACTGGTGCTCTATGCCTTTGAGATGCTGGCCTGCCCTGCCGCCAGCGTTTTTTCAGAGTGGTTATTTAGTGCCGCTGGGGGCATAATAACTGCTAAGCGCATCCGCCTGTCAACTGAAAATGCTGACAGGATGACGCTAATCAAAATGAACAAGGCCTAGATTGCCCCTGACTTCTGTACTCCACCAGAGGAAAGCAGCTGAACATAAAGGAACTTTAAATGTGGCTTTTAAGGTGTATTGAATACACTGTATTTCCATGTACCCCTTCCTCTTCTCGTCCTCTTCCCCCTCTTCCTCTAGCATATCAAACTGCTTATCAGGCTGCCCTCACCTTTAAATATTTAAGAGGTTCACCTAAAAAAAAATTAACCTCACTCTGGTCCTCCGGACATGTTGACCTAAGAAAAACCTGTCTTGCGCCACTCTCCAAACTGAGACATGAAGCTAGGAGTTTTGGATGACTTTGTCTCTTGGGCTCTGCCAGCAGGCACAGTTTTACCGCGGCCAGAGCCATGGCCTCTGCGTTCACCATCAGCAGCACGCCCACTTCCCTGTCCCTTTCTGCTCGCCTTGCGCATATTGTATAGTATATATGCAACTTTGTCACAAGTACAGTAGTGCAGATTTTTATTAAGTGTGTGATCAGAAAAATGTCACCAAATGTCAAATATTTAGAATGCGCAAACGTTATAGAGCAGCTGCAAATGAGGAACAACGGCCTAAATTAACGGTAGAAAAAATAACAAACGATGTCAGGTATATAGACTACAGAAACGTTATAATGCACACGCTGTGCACGTAGTGTTAGGCTTCTTTCACACGGGCGTCACGGATTAGGTCTGGATGCGTTCCGTGACAGTGAATGCCAGAACCTTCCCGCACGCTAATTGGCTAATTAGCGTGCAGGGAGAAGACTCAAACATGGCGCTCGAGCACCACGTGGTCTACCGAACACCAAACGTGTGGTCACGAGCGCCGCCATGTTTCGCCGAATAGTGTATTCGGCTGAACATGTTCGCTCATCACAATTGATTTCACATACACCAGCACAGCTCTGCTCCCTTCCCTTCCTTCCCTGAGATAAGCCACACCCCCACATCCTGTTACATAGCACAGCTCTGCTCTGCCCCTTCTCTGAGATCAGCCCCACCTCCACACCCTGTTACATAGCACAGCTATCACTTCCATACAGACGGCTTGAAATCAGCTGATCTATTTCTCACTTTCCATTCTGTAGAAAGTCCATTATTTGTAGACGGCAACAGATATTTCTGCTGATAACGTTAGTGCAGCGATCTACAGTCAGAACCATGGTGTTATAAGCTGGATATAGAGATCATTTACTAATAGGTCTCACATGGTCACTACATGCACTCTCTTCTGAATACAGTATGTGCAGGGGCGTAGCTATAGCGGAAGCAGGGGAAGCTGCTGCTTTGGGGCCCAGACCCCCAAGGGGCCCCCTCAGGAGGAAGACTAAAAGATTTTATTGTCAGGGCCACCTCAACTGTCATGCCTTGTCTGAGAACTCAATCTTGACCAAGCACAGGAGTGAGGGTTGCGAAGAAGTTGCTGGGAGGGGGGGCCCCATTCAAAAATTTGCTGTGGGGCCCAGTCAGTTGTAGTTACGCCACTGAGTATGTGTGTGCAGTCCGCACAGTGAGCAGTCACTTTTTCCAAACAGATTAGTACAGTGTGGTGACACACAATGCTATGTACAAGTACACAGTGGGGGAGATTTATCAAAAGTAGCGCAAAGGAAAACTGGCTTAGTTGCCCATAGCAACCAATCCCATTCCTCCTTTCATTTTCCAAAGGAGCTGTGAAAAATGAAAGATGGAATCTGATTGGTTGCTATGAGCACTTAAGCCAGTTCTACTTTACACCAGTTTGAAAAATGACTATATAAAGAAAAAAATGTCCGCACTCTCAAACACTTTATTGAAACCTTGCGACCACTGTTCACCTGACAGCGTAGATCATGTGATATTTTTATAGAGCAGGTCGTTAGAGACAAGGCGATACCGAATATGTCTATTTTTTTTATTTTTTTTTTATTTTGGGTTTATACAATAAATGCAATTATTTGAAAAAAAAAAATCACATTTTCGTGTCTCCATTTTCTGAGAGCCATATTTTTATTTATTTATTTTTTTGAACGATTGTAGGTTCTCATTTTTTTGCGGAAGGAGATGACGGTTTGATTGGTATAATTTTGGGGCACATATAACTTTTCATCGCACAGTATTTCACTTTTTGTGATGTAAGGTGATAAAAAATGGCTTTATTGGCACAGTTTTTTTTTATGGCTTTCACTAGATGGGTTGGCTCACATGATATTTTTATAGATCAGGTTATTGCGGACACGGCGATACCTAATATGTGCATTTTACACAATAAAAGCATTTTTTAAAAAATAGTTTTTGTGCCTCCATATTTTTTGGGCGATTGCGGGATGAGTTAACGGTTTGATTGGTACTAATTTTGATATATTCACTCCCCTATGACAATGCAGAAGTGGAGAGAAACCACTCCGAGAGATCCTGAAGGGGAAATCCATCACATATCGCTGGCTGCATCCTGTGGGGCTACTTATTAATGCCCCTGGGAAGAAACTGACTGTTCATGCCCAGGCAGATCTACAAGTGGTTTATGACACATTGGATATAGCTGCTCTGGATGTACCGCCTATGATCTAGCAGAACTGCTTCCACTTCCATTCATTGCCCCTTGGACGCCATCACATCCAGCAAAGCAACAACAACAGAAGAGGAAGCTGGACAAGCTCACACCAAGAAGGTTACCTGTTACCATTGAAGAACTCAACACAGTAGTCGGACTGACTCCCTTGCATAAAAGCCCAGGCCCTGACGGATTACCCTTGCTTTATTATAAAACCTTTTGGCCTCTCTGCCCAAGTTTTAAAAAATTTGTAATGACGCACTTCAGGGAGTCCCTTTACCTCCTCATATGTTACATGCGACAGTCACAATCATCCCTAAAGAAGGGAAAGACCCTACTTCACATGCGAGCTATCACCCTATTTCATTATTAAATCTTAGCTTTAGGCTAAGATGTTGGCACTAAGACTCCAGCCTATTCTCCCTCAACTAATTAATGTGGAACAGGTTGGATTTGTTGCGGGCAGAGAAGGCCGTTTGAACACCGTCTGCCTTCTTCACCTTATACACCATGCCCGGAAACGACCGGCCGACACCATTGGTTCTTCTCAACACAGATGCCGAGGAGGTCTTTGACTGAGTAGACTGGCTGTTCTTGACTAGGGTACTGCTCAAAATTCACAATGGCACCTGACAAGGTTGTCCCCTTTACTATTAATATCAGACAGGATGATAGAATTGAGGGGTTACTGTTAGGGGAAACCCAACATCAAATAGCTGCATTCGCAGACGATTTATTGATTATTATTACTAATCCCAATTCATTTGATCTTAAAAAAATTTGGAATGCTCAAAATCACGGAAAAAAACATATGCAAATATGATATACGGACAAAGCCCTCATTCTGATATGATAAAATTTGAGCCAACTCTCAGTCAATATCTTTTGATCAAAACTTCCAGTGCCAAGGTGGTGTCAGGCAGGTCCTGCTCTAAACCTAAACCAGAAGCAGAGAAGGGGGCACTAATTAGGGGCATTATTCTTATTGGGGGCACTAATGGGGGGGAATATTTTTTATTGGGGACACTAATGGGGCCATTACTCTTATTGGTGGGGACTTAAGGGGGGCATTAATTCTGTACTGCACTAATGGAGGCATTAGTATAATTGGGGGCAGTTTTAATTCTAGGAGACACTAATGGTGGCATTAATATTATTGGGGGTACTACATTGTTAAATCTGGGGGGCACTACTTGGGGCATTATTAATTTGGGGGGCAATAATGGGGGCATTACTATTACTTGGGAGGCACTAATGGGGGTATTAGTGTGGCTTAGGCCTCTTTCACACGAACGTTGTGTTTTGCGGTCCGCAAATTGCGGAGCCGCAAAAACAACGGATGGCATCCGTGTGCATTCCGTAGTTTGCGGAACGGAACAGCTGGCCCCTAATAGAACAGTACTATTCTTGTCCGTAACACGGACAAGAATAGGACATGCTCTATTTTTTTTTGCGGGCCACGGAACGGAGCAACGGATGCGGACAGCACACGGTGTGCTGTCCGCATTTTTTGCGGGCCCATAGAAATGAATGGGTCCGCATTTTTCATGTGAAAAATGCGGATCGGAGCCCGCAAAAAATACTGTCGTGTGAAAGGGGCCTTAACGGTATTTTTTGTTGGGAGAGGTGACAACCCAATGTCTCCCAAGTGTCCCTCTTTTTAAGGTATAAATGTGCATTTATAAATTTACTAAATTGTCTAAACGATCTGCATGGTTTCTACCTGTGTATTAGACCATAACTTCATTATTTGGTGCAATCTGGATCTTAAAATATCAATAATCTGATGATTTATTTGCTAATATTTCCATGGCTATTGAAGTGCAAGAAAACAATTGTCCCAGGGGCTCCACATGCAAAAAAAAATGAAGGAACTTCCACTCACCCAACTGATCCCCGGCTGCTATAATTCTGACAGAGTCAGTAATTATGCGTTGGAGTTAGAGCCGTGGCCTAGTATAAAAAAAAACCTGCTGTGATGCGCGTGCATATTGTCCTTCTTTGCCATTTTCAAAAGTTGGGAGGTAAGGACAACCTTACTACAGACGTACCTCCACCGGCACCGCCGGACGCTAAGCATTGTGTCTAAACTCCATGCATTGTAAGGACCTTGTGATGTCACATGGTCACATAACATGTCAGTCATGGGGGTTTGCAGCAGCCATGGCATGTCAAGGCGGAGTAATCGCTACATCCATCTGCTGTGGTAATAAAGATCAGCAATGTAATAGTAACAATAACACAGTGCTTACCCTGAGTTTGGGAGCGAAGTTCCAGTGTCACATGACCCTGTGATGTCACAAGCTTCCTACAGCCTATGAAGTTTAGACAAGGACCTTGCATGATGCCATGACCATGTGACCATGTGACCATGTGTGGGAGGAGTCAGACTCAAGCCTGTGCTGCTTGAGGAGGAAAAAGACCTGTGATGATGTAATGACCATATGACCATGTGTGGGAGGAGTCAGAGATTACTCCTGATCAGATGCTGCTCTGCTGGTTGTGATGGATGACCAGGATGGAATTACAGTGTGTATGTAGCAGAGCTGTCTCTGTGTGATGTGTATGTAGCAGAGCTGTCTCTGTGTGATGTGTATGTAGCGGAGCTGTCTCTGTGTGACGTGTATGTAGCGTAGCTGTCTGTGTTTGACGTGTATGTATCGGAGCTGTCTCTGCGTGATGCATATGTAGCAGAGCTAGGCTGACTGAAGGGGAACGTGCCCATTGCCGCGCTAAAGGACTTTGTTTCTATTGTGGTTCTGATCATTTTCTCAGTGCTTGTTCTTTGAAGCTGGGAAACTCCCTAGCCTAATGTCTGTTGGAGATGTGACCTTAGGTGAAGATAAATCGTCTATAGCCCTGACTCTGCCAGCAGATTCTGGTTTGACAGGAAACTTCCTGCAGCAAGTCATAGTGGATCGATATCGTATTCCAGTCCAACGCGACCACTGATGGTATCATCTGTCGATGAAAGGGCTCTATTTGAGTCCGTATAGTTTACTACTGAACATGTGAAAATACAGATGGGAGAGATTTCGTTCTTGACTCTTCCAAGTCTTTCTCATCCTCTCTTTTTGGGACTACAATGGCTCAATATCCATGAACCTGTTCTTGATTGGAAGTCCAGAGAGTTGCATTGTTGGGAACAGTCCTCCCTTGGAAAATGTCTTTCTCCTGTATAGCCTGCTCGGCGACCTCGGATACCACCAAATCTTGAAGATTTGCCTGCAGCATATCACACCTATGCCGACTTCTTCGATAAGAGGGAGGTTGAAACATCTTGATGAAATTCTAATCTTCTTCTCAGATTTGGTCTCCCACCAAAAACAGGTCCACCTGGTCCTAAAAAGACTTTGAGAGAATAATCTGTACACCAAATTTGAAAAATGTATTTTTGAACAAACCTCGCTTCCCTTTCTGGGATACATAATATCTGATACTGGCCTGCAGATGGATCCTGAGAAGCTGTCCATGATTTTGAAGTAGCCCTGTCTTTCTGGTTTACAGGCAATTCAACATTTCTTGGGGTTCGTCAACCACTACTGCCAGTTTGTGCCACACTTCTTTGACAGCTCCTATCTCAGCCTTGACTCTGAAAGGGGCAAATCCCAAGAGTTGGACAGCTGAGGCTGAATCAGCCTTTCAAGACTTGAAGCAGGCCTTCTCTATGGTTCCAGTACTCCATCGTTCTGATGCCAGTAAGCAATATTATCTGGAGGTGGATGCATCGCCTATTGGTGCTAGGACAGTGCTTTCACAAAAGTCTTCTGTCACGGCGAGCCGGTGACGTGCCTCATCCTTACTGTGCCGCCGGTCTCCCATGTCTAATTCTGAACAGGTTGTTTCCCCTAGAAACCAGGGTACTGGAGGACCCAGCGACGCATGCTTCACAACCATGGCCAGCTTCCTCCATCCCCTGGACAACAAGCAGCAGGGGAGCTGAGTGCCGATGCCCATTAGTCAGTGGTTTTGTGTTTTAAGTTTCTGAGTTGGGTCACGTGACGCTGGCCACGTCACATGACCTATCTTCTGGGCCTATTTAAGCAGGCGGCCTGCTGCCCACAGGTTGCCTGTGTTTGGTCTTTTCCAGCAGTGCTAGTGGTTTTGTGAGTGATTGGTTTCAGCGTTTATTTGGACTTCGGCTTCTGGACTTTGGACTTCGCCTTCTGTTTTCTCCCTGGTATTTGACATGGCCTCCTGATACAACCCTTGGCTAGTCTGACCCTTGTTTATTGTGTGTGTTCTGTCTGTGTTAGTTATTCCCTTTGTTTTCCCTTCCCTTTATGCACCTGCACTTACGTAGGTCAGGGCTTGTCGACCAGTTACATGCCGTTGTTTAGGACGGGCCATGTAAGTAGGTAGGGACAGGGGATACAGACAGGGATCACTACTTCCCCCTCCCCCTCGTGACAGAAACACAGGCCAAAATATATGGAGCCGTTATGAGTTCTCACGGATCACATGCAAAATATGGCTCAGATGATCCAGGATCTAGCCAAGAGACTCCAACATCAGGAGCAGCTGCAGTCTGTACCCGCAGCTGTTCCCTCCATGCCTAACCCCAATATCGAACCCAATGTTAAGCTCCCTGATCGGTTTTTGGGGACTTTGAGGACTTTTAAGGAAAGTTGCAAACTGTATTTTCGTTTTGCGTCCTCACTCCTCGGGTTCTGAGCAGCAGAGGGTTGGTATCATATTCTTGCTGCAAGGTGATCTGCAGGAGTGGGCTTTTTCCACTGCCTTCTGACTCTCCATGTTTGTTCTCTGTGGAGGCATTTTTTCAGGCCTTAGGACTTCTATATGAAGAACCAGATATGTCCGCAGTTGCTGAGAACCAACTTAGAACTCTCCGCCAGGGTAACCATCCTGTTGAGGATTACTGTGCGGAGTTCCGTAAATGATGCCTGTCCTCTGAATGGAACGACCCTGCATTGAGGAGTCAGTTTAGGGTGGGACTGTCTGATCACCTTAAAGACCTACTCATTAGCTATCCTTCCCCAGACACCCTAGAAGTGACCATGACACTTGCTATTAGACTTGACCGACGATTCAGAGAGAGACAGAGGGAACGTCGTATCGCCCCTCAAGTGGTCATTTCGCCTGATGGCCCACCTCAGAGACCCCCTCCTGCCAAAGTCCTGGAAGAAGCTATGCAACTAGGGTTAACCATGAGGAATCAAAGACGCCTGAGGGGAGCGTGTTTTTACTGTGGGGAGATGGACCACTGGCTCCTGCAGTGTCCGAGACTTCCGTCCTCAAAAAAGTCTTTTCCGAAGACTAAGGTATCTCCCAAGGTGGTAAGAAGGAAAATTCTGTTACCTATTGCTATTTTTCATGATTTGTGTAAAGGTTGAAGTGAAGCATTTGTGGATTCCGGATCTGCATCCAATTTTATTGACTATGATTTTGCTCAAACTGTGGGTGTTCCTATAATTCAATTAAGAAGTATTATACAAATTATTGCTCTTGATTCCACACCTCTTAGCAATGGGAGGGTTGAATTTTGTACTCCTGATGTTACTCTTACTGTAGGGATCTCTCACTCTGAAGTTTGTTCGTTTCTTGTGTTAAAGAATTTACCTGTTGATCTTGTACTAGGTTTACCTTGGTTACAGGATTGTGGTCGTCAGGTGAACTGGAGAAATGGGGGTCTAGTTGCAATAAATGCTGCAAGTCTATTCTGCAAGCTGGAACCACTGTGGAGTCTCTGATCCTTCCAGAGTATATCAGAGACTTTTCAGATGTTTTTACTATGCCTGAGACTGACTTCCTTCCTCCTCATCGGTCATATGATTGTTCTATCGATATCATTGAGGGGTCCAAATATCCCAAGGGCCGTATTTATAATCTTTCGGCCCCAGAACGTCAGGCCATGAAGGAGTAACTTACTGAGAGTTTAGCTAAGGGTCTTATCAGGCCTTCAGTATCACCAATGGGGGCAGGTTTTTTTCTTTGTCAGTAAGAAGGATGGAAGATTAAGGCCTTGCATTGATTAACCCTTTCAGTACCAGAGGTTTTTTCGGTTATGCATTTTCGTTTTGCGCTCCCTGCCTTCAAACAGCCATAACTGTTTTATTTTTCTGTTCACATAGCTTTATGAGGGCTTGTTTTTTGCGGGACAAGTTGTACTTTCTAACGCCACCATTTAATATTGCATATGGTGTAATGGGAAGCGGGAAAAAAATTCCAAATCGGGTGAAATTGCAAAAAAAACGCTATTCCGCTACAGTTCTATGGGTTTCTTATTTCAGCGTTCGATGTTCATTAAAACTGATCCGTTACTTTCATTCTACTGGTCAGTATGAATCCGGCAATACCTAATATGTATAGTTTTTCCTGTGTTTTGATAGTGATAAAATAATTAGAACGTTGCCCTATTTTTTTTGTCATATCTTGACCCCTATAACTTTTTGGTATTTATGTGTACAGAGCTGTATGGGGGCTCATTTTTTGCGGGGCGATCTGAAGTTTTTATTGATACCATTCTGGGGTGTGTATGACTTTTTGATCACTTTTTATTTAATTTTTTTTAGAAAAAAAAAAGCGACAAAAAACAGCGACAAAAAAACAGCGAATCGCCATTTGGACGCTTTTTTCCGCCACACAATTCGCCGTATTGGAATTTTTTTTTATATTTTAAAAGTATAGGCGTTTTCGGTCACGGTGATACCCATGATGTCTATATTTATTGTTATTTAGGTATTTATTTTTTAATTATACGGAAAGGGGGGTGATTTGAACTTTTATATATTTTTTATTTTTTATATATTGTTTAACATTTTTTTTACATTTTTTTTGTGATTATTTTAAAACTCAAATATGAGCTAATATATTGTGTTTTTTTTCTTTTCTTTATGAGCAATCAGGGATTTACTAGATTGAGATAAATCCAAGAATTGCTCATTTCTTATCCTGGCCTGCCATCTAGTGGCCAGAATAAGAATTGCACTCATCAGTGAGGTTTACAGCTTTCAGATCGTGTATAGACACCCCGTACGCTTCCGGGTAAAGACGCAACTAGATGCCGTGATCACATGTGATCACGGCATCTAAAGGCCCAGCAAGACGCCGCCGATCGGGTAAGTAGCTGTCACGCTCTGGTGTGGGGGGAAAAGCCACACCGAGCGTATGAGGGATGGGAACAGACAAAACCAGGGAACCGGTCACCTCCTGAAGGGGACCCTAAGACTAGGACCTAGCTGACTACAAGTATGAACAATTCTGGGTGGTAGAAAAGTTCATACACAGGAACCTAATCTAAATGAACCCTAGGAAACCCTGCAGTCTAGTGACACAAGAGAGTAAACCCGTTCCTCCAAGCGTAAGGAGGAACAGGAGACTCCAAAAGGAAAACAACAAAAGGAACAGAAGAAACTTAATTTAAGCAGATAACTCAGCAACTGGATCTCAGCCGAGATCCACACCACTCTCAACCAGGTAAGCATGAGATATAAACCGCAAGGGATACTGGGAGAGGAAGGGGTAAATAGGAGAAAGCTAATTGCCAAGCGGCAACAGCTGAGGGGAAGGGGTGTGGTGAACAGCACCCAAACAAAGGGAATAGCCTGTCAGAGATGTCACTTAGAAAGCCGTGCAGAACGTCTGATTCCATAAGCAAGCCTACTCGTGACAGTAGCGGCAAGTCTCTGCTGTTAGAAACAGCAGAGACTTGCCGGCCATGACGCCCTCCGCACTTGCCGGCCATGACGCCATGTGCCCGCATCGCCCCAGCGCCGTACATGTACGGCACTGGGAGTCTAAGGGTTAAAGGGAATTGAACAATATTACTGTAAAAATCAGATATCCGCTGCCCCTTATTCCAGACTTATTGAACCAGGTCCAAGGAGCCTGCTGGTTCTCTAAACTGGATTTAAAAGGGGCCTATAACCTGATTAGGATTCAGGAGGGGGATGAGTGGAAAACAGCCTTCAATACCCCAGAGGGTCACTATGAGTACCAAGTGATGCCTTTTGGGTTGAGTAATGCACCAGCTGTTTTTTAAAATTTCATCAATGATATTTTTAGACCATTTTTGGGTAGGTTTATGATTGTGTACATTGACGACATTCTGATTTTCTCGGCTGATTGGGAGTCACACATCTCACACACTAGACAGGTGCTGGAGGTGTTACGCAAGAACCAATTATTTGTTAAAGGGGAGAAGTGTATTTTTGGTATCCAGGAGGTGGCTTTTTTAGGTTATATTCTCACCCCTTTTTCATTTAAAATGTATCCAATCCTTACTAGATTGGGTACTACCTACGTCCTTAAAGGCGCTCCAGCGTTTTCTAGGATTTGCTAACTTTTACCGGAAATTTATAAAAAAAATTTCAGTTATGGCCAAGCCTATTACGGATCTGACGCGCAAGAGAGCAGATCTGGTCAATTGGTCCCTGGTAGCCATAAAGGCGTTTGAATCACTTAAAAGATCTTTTATTAATGCTCCCATATTGATTCAACCCGACCAAACTACGCCCTTTATTGTGGAGGTAGATGCTTCAGAGGATGGTGTTGGAGCGGTACTGTCTCAGGGATCCTCCACTTTAACCAATCTTAAGCCACGTGTTTTTTTTCCGCGTAAATTCTCTCCTGCCGAGAGGACTTATAACATTAGCAACAGGGAATTATTAGCTGCCCCTTCACGCCCAGCGCCGTACATGTACGGCGATGGGGCGATGCGGGCACATGGCGCCCGCTCTCAAGTGCGGCGGGCGTCATGGCCGGCAAGTCTCTGCTGTTTCTAACAGCAGAGACTTGCCACTACTTACCGCCATCGGCGGCGTCTTCCTGGGCGTTTAGATGCCGTGACATGTGATCACGGCATCTAGTTGCGTCTGAACCCGGAAGCATTTGCTTCCGGGTGGTGTACAGACACCCCGTGTGGCCAATCGGGGTGTCTGTACACCATATGAAAACTGTAATCCTCGCTGGTGAGGATTACAGTTTTCAAAGTGCAATTCTTATTCTGGCCACTAGATGGCAGGCCAGGATAAGAAATGAGCAATTCTTGGATTTCTGAGTCTAGAAAATCCCTGATTGCTCATAAAGAAAAAAAAAAAGCCACAATATATAAGCCCATATTTGAGCTTTCAAATAGTAAAAAAAAATTTAAAAAAATGTTAAAAAATATATAAAAAATAAAAAAATATAAAAGTTCAAATCACCCCCCTTTCCGTATAATTAAAAAATAAATACCTAAATAACAATAAATATAGACATCATGGGTATCACCGTGACCAAAAACGCCCGTACTTTTAAAATATAAAAAAAAATTCCAATACACAATACGAATTGTGTGGCGGAAAAAAGCGTCCAAATGGTGATTTGCCTTTTTTGTCGCTTTTTTTTTTCTAAAAAAAATTAAATAAAAAGTGATCAAAAAGTCAAACACACCCCAGAATGGTATCAATAAAAACTTCAGATCGCCCCGCAAAAAATGAGCCCCCATACAGCTCTGTACACATAAATACCAAAAAGTTATAGGGGTCAAGATGTGACAAGGAGAAAAAAAAAAGGGCAACTTTCTAATTATTTTATCACTATGAAAACGCAGGAAAAACTATACATATTAGGTATTGCCGGATTCGTACTGACCAGTAGAATAAAAGTAACGGATCAGTTTTAATGCACATCGAACGCTGTAAATAAGAAACCCGTAGAACTGTAGCGGAATAGCGTTTTCTTTTCAATTTCACCCGGTTTGGAATTTTTTTCCCGCTTCCCACTACACCATATGCAATATTAAATGGTGGCGTTGGAAAGTACAACTTGTCCCGCAAAAAACAAGCCCTCATACAGCTATGTGAACAGAAAAATAAAAGCGTTATGGCTGTTTGAAGGCAGGGAGCGCAAAACGAAAATGCATGACCGAAAAAACCTCCGGGAGTGAAAGGGTTAAATGGGCTTTTGAGGAATGGCGTAATTTCTTGGAGGGGGCATTGCATCGTGTTATGGTCCTCACGGATCATAAAAATCTGATGTTTCTGGAGCGGTTTCTGCAAAGCGGTTGAATCCTAGACAGGCAAGGTGGGCTTTGTTTTTTACTTGTTTTGACTTTTGGGTTACCTTCAGGCCCGGAAGTAAGAACATCAAGGCGGGTGCCCTATCAAGAAGTTTTCATGCTTGTCAACCTCCTGAGGGCCCGCCTAAACCCATCCTGCCTGCTGATATCATTATGGCGGCTGTCACAGTTGATTTGACCTCTGACACCTCGGCAGGGCAACATCTGGCTCCACCTGGTACCCCAATAGATAAGTTATTTGTTCCAGCTCATTTACGTTTCCGGCTTCTGGGCGAGTGTCACAACTCTGTATTATGTGGACATCTGGGTATTAATGCCATTAAGAAGCTAGTCTCTAGGGAATTTTGGTGGCATTCGATTTCTAGCGATGTTCAGGCCTTTTTAGTTTCTCGCAGCACATGCGCCAGGTCCAAGAACCCTAAGACACGTCCTATGGGTGAGTTACATCCTTTACCCATTTCTGATAGACCATGGTCCCACTTGTCCATGGATTTCATCACTGACCTGCCGTGTTCTGATGGTAAAACGGTTATTTGGGTTGTGGTGGACAGGTTCAAAAATATGTGCCATTTTGTCTCATTATCTAAATTACCTACTGCAAAAATTTGGTCTCTTTGTTTATTGATCACATTGTAAGAATTCATGGTATACCTGAAAACATTGTATCAGATAGAGGTGTTCAGTTTGTTTCCAAGTTTTGGAAGGCCTTCTGTCGCAAAGTTGATATTGTCTTGTCTTTTCGTCAGCCTTCCATCCTGAGACCAATGGTCAGAGTGAGCGACTAAATCAATTGGTGGAACAATTTCTAAGGTGTAACGTGACGGATAACCAACATATGTGGTCTAGATATTTGTCCCTCGCCGAATTTCCTATCAATAACCAAGTCAATACATCCTCTGGGGTATCGCCGTTCTTCTGTAATATGGGTTTTCATCCGCGTTTTGGTTCCTTCTCCTTGTCTACATCTCCCGCTAAATTCTCTGCCTGCCCTGTCAAGCTATCCGAGATTCCATCTGGAAAGATTTTTGTTGCAGAGTCTCTCACAAAGCAGGTATTACTATGGGGTCATTCATCTGCTTGTCCATCCTATGTGCAAAATAAGACTTCTAAACAGCTGGCCTTCTGCTTTCTCTTCCTGTTCCTGAGGTTCCCTGGCAACAAATAGCCATGGACTTTATGCCCACTTCCTCTGGTTGTTCTGTGATTTGGGTAGTAGTAGACCAATTCTATAAAATGGCACATTTAATTCCTCTGCCTGGACTCCCTTCTGCTCCCTACCGGACAAGAAATTTATTGAGCACATTTTCTGTCTCCATGGCTTCCCTCTCCGTAATGTCTGATAGAGGTGTACAGTTCACGTCAAAATTCTCGAGAGCTCTGTGCAAGTTACTGAATGAATCTCTGGACTTCTCTTTCTCAAGTGGAGCACATCAACCAAATTCTTACCAACTTTTTGCGCCACTTCACTAATATTCAACTAGGTTGAACTATAACCCTGGGCAGAATATTCATACGACAATCATGTCAGCATAACCTCCAAGAAATCACCTAACATCCCACTCCTGCTGTCTTCTACTTCTGGTAGCCCTGCTGCAGATGCAACTTCAAGATAGTTCTCTAAAATCTGGGAGGGGACCAGGGGAGCTCTGAAAGAGGATTCTGTGTGCATGACGGGGGCTGCTGATAAAAGACGTAGAGACTCTACTAATTTCGGTCCTGTTGATAAAGTATGCCTTGCCTCCAAATACATCAGGCTCTCCACCCTCTTTCAAATTGGGTCCATGCTTCATCGGTAAATTTGAGATCCTCGAGCAAATTAATGATGTTTCTTACAAGCTTAAGCTGTTGGCCTCTATCCCTGCTGAAAAATCTCATCCTGAATCGTTTTGTCAAGAAGCCTGTCCTAGCTCCTGTTGCGGCCAGTGATGAAAACATCTATGAGGTAAAAGCTATTCTGGAGATGAAGAAGAGTAGAGGTAAAACCCTGTTTCTTGTGGATTGGAAGGGGTTTGGCCCTGAAGAAAGATCTTGGGAACCTAGAGAGAACATCAATGGCCCTCTTCTTCAGAATTTTTTTTTCTAGGGCCAGGCCTGAGGAGAGGGGGTCTAAGGAGGGGGTATTGTTAGCCCAGCGGTCCATGACGGCGCTGCTGCTCCTACCCACGGCACGGGCACCGTGCTGACAAGCGGGGGCAGCAGGTAGCTTAACTGTTGTATCTGTACTCTATGCCAGAGCTTACTTCCTGCTTGAGTCCTCTACTGGTTGTTAGGGCTTACATGGGCGTGTCTCTCCTCCCTTGTGAGGCAGCACGTACACACTCTCTATCTCACTAGCCTATAGCTGGATTGCAGGAAGTATTTAAAGGTGCTTCTGTAACGGGGAGCCGGCGGCGCGCTTCCCCTCTGCCATGCCGCCGGTCTCCCAGGAGTGCGCCGGAGCGAGGACGCAGGATGCGTCCTCGTCTCCATGACGACACTCACAGGAAGAGGGTCCGGCACGCGCACTGATACAGCGCGTCCGGCGTCCTCCCCGCCCCCCTAGTAAACGAGCAGGCGGGACATCTGAGCGCTGGTCTGGGCAACCAGCGCTCAGAACATTTATTATATACCTGGTTTTGGGTCATGTGGCGCTGGCCACGCCACATGACCAAATTTGGTGCATATTTGAGCGCTGGTCACGTTTGGCCAGCGCTCGGTATGCAAATGAGGTCATGTGACGCTGGCCCCGTCACATGACCCAGTGGAGGGGCTATTTAAAGCCACTAGTTGTCCTCCCTAATTGCCTGTGATTAGCGTTACTACTTTGATCAGTGCTTGTGCGACCTTGTGTTTGATTTGCTGTTTGACCCTGACCTTGGACTTGGACTTCGACCTCTCTTTGCTTCACCCCTGGTATTGACGTTATCTCCTGTGTATGACCCGGCTTGCTGATTATTCTTATATTGTGTTTGTTTCGTCTGTGTTTGTCTCTCCAATTGTTCCCTGTTCCTCCCTGTGCACTTATACAGAGCAGGGACCGTCACCGTGGTTGTCCGCGGCCGCCTAGGGCCGACTGAGGCAAGCAGGCAGGGAGAGAACGGGGGGGTATTCAGTACAGGGCGCACCTTCCCTTGTCTCCCCCGTGACAGAATCACAGGCCATACTAAATGGAGCCGTTGCGAGTTCTCACGGATCATATAGGTGACATGGCTCAGATGATCCAGGATCTGGCCGAGAGAATCCAACACCAGGAGCAGCTGCAAACTGCACCCGCAGCCGCTCCCTCCATTATTGAACCCCATATAAGGTTGCCCGATCGGTTTGTGGGTAACGAAAAACTTTCCGTTCTTTCCAGGAAAGTTGTAAATTATATTTTCGTTTACGCCCACACTCCTCGGGTTCTGAGCAGCAGCGGGTAGGAATTATTATTTCCTTGCTGCAAGGGGATCCGCAGGAGTGGGCTTTCTCATTGCCATCTGACTCCCCATGTCTGTTGTCTGTGGAGGCCTTTTTCCAGGCCTTAGGTCTTTTGTATGAAGAACCAGACTGGGCCACTGTAGCAGAAACTCAGCTCAGGAACATTCAGCAGGGGAACCGCCCAGTAGAGGATTACTGTGCAGAGTTCAGGAAGTGGTGTGTCTCCTCTAGGTGGAATGACCCAGCTTTGAGAAGCCAGTTTAGGGTGGGGCTGTCAGACCAACTCAAGGATCTTCTGGTTAGTTATCCTACTCCTGACTCCCTAGAGACGAGCATGACTTTAGCTATTAAGCTGGATCGACGGGTGAGAGAAAGACAGAGGGAACGATCAAGGACTCCTCAAGCTGTCGTCCTGCCTGAGTTTCCTCCTCTGAGTCCACCTCCTGCCAAGGTCCCGGAGTCCATGCAGTTAGGAGGTATCCTGAAAAACCAAAGACGTTTAAAGGGAGCCTGCTTCTACTGCGGTGAGGTGAAACCACTGGCTCCAGCAGTGTCCAAAACTTCCGCCCTCTAGGAGATCTCCGGTGGGAAGTAAGGTAACCCCAGCAGTGGTAAGGAGAAAGATTTTAGTACCCATCTCCATTGCATATGATCAATTCAGGGGTTCTGGAAAGGCTTTTGTTGACTCTGGTTCTGCTGCTAATTTTATTAATTTTGATTTTGTACAGTCTGTGGGTTTACCGATGGTCCCTTTAAGGGAGGGTATTCAAATTATCGCCCTCGACTCCACTCCCCTAAATAATGGGAGGATCGAGTTCTGTACTCCTAGTGTGACCCTGACGGTTGGGATTTCGCATTCCGAAAAATGTGTTTTTGGGTCTTAAAGAATTTACCTGCTGACCTAGTTCTTGGTTTACCTTGGTTGCAGGACCACAATCCTGTAATCAATTGGTCAACAGGTGAATTAGAAAAATGGGGCCTGAATTGTGACAAGTGTTGCAAATCTGTATTGCAGTTGGGAGGTACTACTGAGTCTCTTTTCTTACCTGAGTACATCAACGATTTTTCGGACGTTTTCTCCATGTCCGAGACTGAGTTCCTCCCTCCTCACCGGCAATATGATTGTGCCATCGATATTATTGAGGGGTCCAGATATCCCAAGGGCCGTATCTATAATCTCTCTACTCCAGAGCGTCAGTCTATGAGGGATTATCTCAAGGAGAGTCTGGCCAAGGGTCACATCCGGCCTTCTGTTTCTCCCATGGGGGCAGGATTTTTCTTTGTCGGAAAAAAGGATGGAGGGTTGAGGCCCTGTATTGATTACAGGGAACTCAATAAAATTACTGTTAAAAACAGGTACCCGCTGCCCCTTATTCCTGATTTGTTGAATCAGGTTCAGGGTGCTTGTTGGTTTACTAAGCTAGATCTGAAGGGGGCGTACAACCTGATCAGAATCCGTGAGGGTGATGAATGGAAAACTGCCTTTAATACCCCGGAGGGTCATTATGAGTACCTAGTAATGCCCTTCGGGTTAAGTAATGCTCCTGCGGTGTTCCAAAATTTTGTCAATGACATTTTTAGACCATTTATTGGAAAATTTGTAATTGTCTATATTGATGACATCTTGATTTTTTCTACAGACTGGGAAAGTCACGTATCCCACACCAGGCAAGTGCTGGAGGTGTTGCGTGAGAACAAGTTGTTTGTCAAAGGGAGAAGTGTATCTTTGGTGTTCAGGAAGTGACCTTTTTGGGATACATTCTCACCCCTTTTTCCTTCAAAATGGACCCGGGTAAGGTACAGGCCATTGTAGATTGGGTGCGACCTTCCTCTCTGAAGGCGCTCCAGCGATTTCTGGGTTTTACTAATTTCTATCGGAAATTTATCAAAAATTTTTCTGTTATAGCCAAACCCATTACGGATTTGACCCGCAAGGGAGCTGATTTAGTCAACTGGTCCCCTGCAGCTATTGAAGCTTTTGAAAAGCTAAAGCGGTTTTTTGTTGATGCTCCTGTGCTGATCCAGCCTGATCAAAATAAGCCGTTTGTAGTTGAGGTGGATGCATCTGAAGATGGTGTGGGGGCAGTACTGTCCCAGGGGTCTTCCACCTTTAAACTAATCTCAAGCCATGCGCCTTCTTCTCCCGCAAGTTCTCTCCTGCCGAGAGAAACTATGACATTGGTAATAGGGAGTTACTAGCAATCAAGTGGGCATTTGAGGAATGGCGTCATTTTTTAGAAGGGGCATTACACCGCATTACGGTCCTCACGGATCATAAAGAATTTGATGTTTCTGGAATCTGCTAAGCGATTGAATCCCAGACAGGCGAGGTGGGCTTTGTTCTTTACTCGTTTTGACTTTTGTGTTACCTTCAGGCCCGGAAGCAAGAACATTAAGGCCGATGCCTTATCCCGAAGTTTCCAGGCGTATCAGCCTCCTGACGTCCCTCCTGAGCCCATCCTGCCAGCTGACATCATCGTAGCCGCTACCTCATCTGATCTCGCTTCTGAAATCTCGGCAGGACAACATCTTGCTCCACTGGTACTCCAATGACAAGTTATTTTGTGCCAGCTCATTTGCGGTTGCGACTGCTGGGTGAGTGCCATAGCTCTGTTTTATGTGGACATCCTGGTATCAATGCCACCAAGGAGTTGGTCTCTAGGCAGTATTGGTGGTTGTCTATCTCCAGAGATGTTCAGGCTTTTGTAACTGCGTGCAATACTTGTGCCAGGTCCAAGAATCCCAAGACTCGGCCTATGGGTGAGTTGCGTCCATTACCCATACCTGGTAGACCTTGGTCACATCTGTCCATGGACTTCATCACGGATTTGCCATGCTCTGAGGGTAAAACCGTGATTCTTGTAGTGGTGGACAGATTCAGCAAGATGTGTCACTTTATTCCTTTGTGTAAATTACCCTCTGCAAAGGTTTTGGCTTCCGTATTTATGGACCACATAGTTAAACTACACGGTGTTCCTGAGAATATTGTTTCTGACAGGGGGGTGCAGTTTGTGTCTAAATTCTGGAGGGCCTTCTGTAAGAAGATTGATATTTCCTTATCCTTTTCGTCAGCCTTTCATCCAGAGACCAATGGTCAGACTGAACGTCTTAATCAGTCCGTTGAGCAGTATCTTAGATGTTATGTTGCTGATAACCAGCATGTGTGGGCCAGATTCCTGTCTCTGGCCGAGTTCGCGATTAATAACCGTGTGAATTCGTCTTCTGGGGTATCGCCGTTTTTCTGCAACATGGGGTTTCATCCGCGCTTTGGCTCCTCTTCTCCAGCTGTTTCGGCGGTCCCAGAGGCCAATGCTCTCTCCCAGGAACTGTGCACAGTTTGGGCACAGGTTCAGTCGAACCTGGAAAGATCCCAAAGGGTTCAGAAAACTAAGGCCGATAAGAAACGTTCTAAGGGTGTGAATTTCAAGGTGGGGGACATGGTATGGTTGTCAACAAAAAATCTACGTATGAAAGTACCATCCTATAAGTTTGCGCCTCGCTTCATTGGTCCATACAGGATCACCAAGGTGATCAATCCGGTGTCGTTTGAATTGTGTTTACCTGACTCCCTTCGTGTTCACAATGTTTTTCATATGTCTTTCCTTAAGCGTTATGTTGCTCCCGCTGGTCCAGAGGAACTGCCCCCGCCTCCGGTCGAGGTGGAGGGACAGGTGGAGCACGAGATTCATAGAATCATTGACGTTAGGAAAGTCCGGAATTCCTTCCAGTACCTTGTACACTGGGAGGGGATTTGGGCCTGAGGACAGATCTTGGGTACCGCTGAGGCAGGATGCATGCAGACGCACTTGTTAGGAGTTTTCATCGACAGCATCCTGAAAAGCCGGTTCCTCCAGCTAAGGGTCCGGTGGCCCCTCGTGAAGGGGGGGGTACTGTAACGGGGAGCCGGCGGCGCGCTTCCCCTCTGCCATGCCGCCGGTCTCCCAGGAGTGCGCCGGAGCGAGGACGCAGGATGCGTCCTCGTCTCCATGACGACACTCACAGGAGAGGGTCCGGCACGCGCACTGATACAGCGCGTCGGCGTCCTCCCCGCCCCCCTAGTAAACGAGCAGGCGGGGACATCTGAGCGCTGGTCTGGGCAACCAGCGCTCAGAACATTTATTATATACCTGGTTTTGGGTCATGTGGCGCTGGCCACGCCACATGACCAAATTTGGTGCATATTTGAGCGCTGGTCACGTTTGGCCAGCGCTCGGTATGCAATGAGGTCATGTGACGCTGGCCCCGTCACATGACCCAGTGGAGGGCTATTTAAAGCCACTAGTTGTCCTCCCTAATTGCCTGTGATTAGCGTTACTACTTTGATCAGTGCTTGTGCGACCTTGTGTTGATTTGCTGTTTGACCCTGACCTTGGACTTGGACTTCGACCTCTCTTTGCTTCACCCCTGGTATTGACGTTATCTCCTGTGTATGACCCGGCTTGCTGACTATTCTTATATTGTGTTTGTTTCGTCTGTGTTTGTCTCTCCAATTGTTCCCTGTTCCTCCCTGTGCACTTATACAGAGCAGGGACCGTCACCGTGGTTGTCCGCGGCCGCCTAGGGCCGACTGAGGCAAGCAGGCAGGGAGAGAACGGGGGGGTATTCAGTACAGGGCGCACCTTCCCTTGTCTCCCCCGTGACAGAATCACAGGCCATACTAAATGGAGCCGTTGCGAGTTCTCACGGATCATATAGGTGACATGGCTCAGATGATCCAGGATCTGGCCGAGAGAATCCAACACCAGGAGCAGCTGCAAACTGCACCCGCAGCCGCTCCCTCCATTATTGAACCCCATATAAGGTTGCCCGATCGGTTTGTGGGTAACCGAAAAACTTTCCGTTCTTTCCAGGAAAGTTGTAAATTATATTTTCGTTTACGCCCACACTCCTCGGGTTCTGAGCAGCAGCGGGTAGGAATTATTATTTCCTTGCTGCAAGGGGATCCGCAGGAGTGGGCTTTCTCATTGCCATCTGACTCCCCATGTCTGTTGTCTGTGGAGGCCTTTTTCCAGGCCTTAGGTCTTTTGTATGAAGAACCAGACTGGGCCACTGTAGCAGAAACTCAGCTCAGGAACATTCAGCAGGGGAACCGCCCAGTAGAGGATTACTGTGCAGAGTTCAGGAAGTGGTGTGTCTCCTCTAGGTGGAATGACCCAGCTTTGAGAAGCCAGTTTAGGGTGGGGCTGTCAGACCAACTCAAGGATCTTCTGGTTAGTTATCCTACTCCTGACTCCCTAGAGACGAGCATGACTTTAGCTATTAAGCTGGATCGACGGGTGAGAGAAAGACAGAGGGAACGATCAAGGACTCCTCAAGCTGTCGTCCTGCCTGAGTTTCCTCCTCTGAGTCCACCTCCTGCCAAGGTCCCGGAGTCCATGCAGTTAGGAGGTATCCTGAAAAACCAAAGACGTTTAAAGGGAGCCTGCTTCTACTGCGGTGAGGTGAACCACTGGCTTCCAGCAGTGTCCAAAACTTCCGCCCTCTAGGAGATCTCCGGTGGGAAGTAAGGTAACCCCAGCAGTGGTAAGGAGAAAGATTTTAGTACCCATCTCCATTGCATATGATCAATTCAGGGGTTCTGGAAAGGCTTTTGTTGACTCTGGTTCTGCTGCTAATTTTATTAATTTTGATTTTGTACAGTCTGTGGGTTTACCGATGGTCCCTTTAAGGGAGGGTATTCAAATTATCGCCCTCGACTCCACTCCCCTAAATAATGGGAGGATCGAGTTCTGTACTCCTAGTGTGACCCTGACGGTTGGATTTCGCATTCCGAAAAATGTGTTTTTTGGGTCTTAAAGAATTTACCTGCTGACCTAGTTCTTGGGTTTACCTTGGTTGCAGGACCACAATCCTGTAATCAATTGGTCAACAGGTGAATTAGAAAAATGGGGCCTGAATTGTGACAAGTGTTGCAAATCTGTATTGCAGTTGGGAGGTACTACTGAGTCTCTTTTCTTACCTGAGTACATCAACGATTTTTCGGACGTTTCTCCATGTCCGAGACTGAGTTCCTCCCTCCTCACCGGCAATATGATTGTGCCATCGATATTATTGAGGGGTCCAGATATCCCAAGGGCCGTATCTATAATCTCTCTACTCCAGAGCGTCAGTCTATGAGGGATTATCTCAAGGAGAGTCTGGCCAAGGGTCACATCCGGCCTTCTGTTTCTCCCATGGGGGCAGGATTTTTCTTGTCGGAAAAAA